>JARJHM010001004.1:0-89888 GCA_033356055.1 Carex pumila | reverse complement strand
ATTTATCTAAGTTACTTGTTGGTTTACTAAAAGTATCCAAGGACTTTCGCCTCAAGGAAAGTTTCGCCTTTCGGGTACTCCTTGGTTTTACCCTACTTCATATACTTTATTCGGTTGGATTAAATGTCATAGACTTGGCTCCTAACACACAGATGTGCGCATTCATCTAGAGGGATGACTAATCAATTCAAGCAAGCACAAATAAAGCAATCGAAATACTACTCAACAAAGTAAAAACAAAGCATTCAACACAAAATCCAAATAGCATGCAACAAAACCAAACTAGAAACTACATCTTAGCCCTAGAAACAAAGTAAATTAGCTACTCATGTTCATGAAATAACACAAATAACAGAAAATAAAAGAGTTCATGACAAAACAGTGGAAAAATCTGAAGATCCGTTGCAAACTCGCGTTTTTCACTTCTCTTCCTCTCTTCCTCTTGTCTTTCGCTCCAAGAAAGGTTATCCAAGTCCCAATGGTGAATCCCCCCTTTTTTTGGTGAGGAATATCTCATTTAATGCCCCAGATCGCGCCTCCAGAGGTTTCCTTTTCGGCCTCCTTAAATTATGCTCATTTCAGATTCCAGCTGGATTTTCCGAATTAGCGCCCTATGGGCCGTAGGGGACCCTATACGGGCCGTATGCCTGTGCTTTGTCTTGGAGAATTTCTGCCTCTGTTGTGGAATCTTCTGTGTGGTTGGGTAGATCTTGTACGGCCCGCACAGAATGTCGTACGGGCCGTATGAAAAGTTGTCAGATTCAGTTTTTCGCCATTTTTCCTGCAAAATACCAGACAAAGCATAGCAGTACCACATTTCATAGTAAAAGTCCACATTTATAGGCCTTAAAGCACAGGTTTCAATGTAAATCAGGGCTGTAAATTAGATATAATATGGAGATATCAAGATCTATATTCATGCTAACATATATTATTGAAATTATGCAACACAGGCAATTACAATCATAGGTGGAGCCAAAGAGTTATAATTACAGGGTAGAATAATTATTGTATATACTTTTAAAAAAGAATAATTATTGTAATATAATTTTAATTTATGATGGAGGCCGGAAAATATTTTTATATGAAAAATTAAGGTTTGAAATAAAATATAATTTTCCAATTTATAAGGAGGGCTTGGCCTCTCTATGTCCCCCTTTTCTCTATCCCCGACGCCAATTATAGTTCAATTGAATTCGTATAATTATTTAAGAGCATAATTTTGTAATCTCGTATTGAAGTATTTTCAGAATAATTCTTAACTTTTCTTCGTACGTATAACATATTAGGTTTCAATCTTTTTTTTTGTAGCTGTAAAAACCAACACCGAAATATTTTATTTTTATTTAGGCATGCAATGTTAGAATTATTTTTAACATATGCTTTATCAAATCTTGCTTGATATATGAAATGATACTGTAGCATACATCCTGCTTTATAGGACATTTGGTTGACATTTGTAGTATGTATGCTACAATATCATCTTAAAAATAGTGATTTTGTACTTGTCTATGAAAGAGTAAATAATTTTTAAAAAAATAAAATCCGGTCCTAAAGTACATTTTAATATAGATATCATATTGAGTTGTTCGGATTGATTGCTTGAACTTTTGAAACGAAGATAATATATATATATATATATATATATATAGAGAGAGAGAGAGAGAGAGAGAGAGAGGAGGGTTCCAATGCTTCATTTTTTTTATACCTCATATTTTATATCTTCATTTTTTTCATATTCAGAGTCTAAATTGTCGATCTGAACTGTTCAACATAATATCCATATTAAAATATGGTTAGGGATGAAATTTTATAATTTTTTAAAAAAAATTTACTATTTTTTAAGATGGGTAGAAAATCAATGTTTTTTGAACAGTTCAAAAATAGTGATTTTGTACCTATCTTAAAAAATAGCAAAAAAATTCCAAAAAATATAAAATTTCATCTCCATGCATATTTTAGTATAAATATTTTGTTGAACAGTTCGGATCAACAATTTGAACTTTGAAAACGAAAATATAAAATATGAGGTATGAAAAAAATGAGGCATTGGAACCCTCCTCACACACATATATATATATATATATATATATATGAGGAGGGATCAAATTACAATAATTTTTTAGTTACAACAAGTTACAACAAGCATTTTCTACATTTTCAAAGTCCAAATCGTTGATCCAAACCGTTAGATGTGATCTCTACAATAAAATGTGCTTGGAGACCAAATTTTACATTTTTTAGAATTTTTTTACTATTTATTAATATGGGTACAAAATTCAATGGTCTAAATTTGACTAGTTTTGGTACCCATCTTAATAAATAGTAAAAAAATTCCAAAAAATATAAAATTTGGTCTCTGAGCACATTTTATTGTAGAGATTACATCTAACGGTTTGGATCGACGATTTGGACTTTGAAAATGTAGAAAATACTTGTTGTAACTTGATCCCTCTCTCTCTCTCTCTCTCTCTATCTATATATATATATATATATATATGAGTAGAACTAGGGTGTTCTTAAGCTCACCAAACTTAACTACAAAACCTATCAAATCGGTTTCAAGTGACGAATCAGAACTGTTAAAACCCCCCTATCTTACAAGTGATGCATTTACATGTGAACATTTTAAACATTTGAATTAATTTATTATAAAGTCAAGCGGTCAAAAAACGTTCAAAAAATGAATGCACTAAAATTAATTTATTAACCTTCTAATTTTGACCGCTGGACTTTATACTAAATTAATTTGAATGTTTAAAATTTTCACATGTAGACCCATCACTTGTAAGGTAGGCGGGTTCCAACAGTTCGGAATCATCATTTGAAACCAATTTGATGGGTTTCAGAGTTAAGCTCACCAAACACTTTGGTGAGCTTAAGAACACCCTAGTTCTACTATATATATATATATAGAGAGAGAGAGAGAGTGTGACTAATGTGCATTTGAATGTATATGGGCTGAAATACATATGGTCCAAATTCGACTTTTCAAAATTCAAACGGTTGATCCGAACCGTTCATCTTGTTCTCCGTATTAATATTTGCTTGGAAATCAAATTTTACATTTTTCTAAATTTTTTTACTATTTTTTAAGTATTTTACAAAATTGTTGATCCAAAGGTGACTTAACAAAACAGTAAAATCAACAGTCACCATTGGATCAACAATTTTGTAAAATACTTAATAAATAGTAAAAAATTCAGAAAAATATAAAATTTGATCTCCAAGCACATATTAATATGGAGAACAAGATGAACGATTCGGATCGACTGTTTGGATTTTGAAAAGTCAAATTTGGGCCGTAGTATTTCGGCCCATATACATTCGAATGCACATTAGTCACTCTCTCTCTCTCTATATATATATACATGTGAGATGAGCTACGCTACTCCATGGAGTAAAACACGTTGGTGCTTCATGGCACTATATTTTTATTTTGAAAATCCAAACGATCGATCCGAACCGCTCAACATGATCTCCATATTGAAATGTGGTTGGAGACCAAATTTTACATTTTTTAGGAATTTTTTTACTATTTATTAAGCAATTTTGAAAATCACTAATCCAATGGTCTAGAAATTTTTACTGTTTTTTACTATTCATAGCAAAACAACAATTTTCAAAATTGAATAAATGGTAAATAAAAAAGTAAAAAAAAATGTAAAATTTGGTCTCCAAGCACATTTCAATATGGAGATCACATCTAACAGTTCAAATTGGTCGTTTGAACTTTCAAAATAAAAATACGACGTGGAATACAAACGCGTTTTACTACATAGAGTAACTTAACTCATCTCACATACATACATACATACATACATACATACATACATACATACATACATACATATGGAGCATTTTAACCCTTCTCAAATTTTATACATGTCCTAATAAGATTGAATGTATCATTATCATTTAAAATTACGTAGATAGCACATGTCTATCATAAAAATTGACCTAGTTACTATACATTGTTCTATAATAGTGGCATTAGGTTATTCAATAAGTTTGATTACAATTTTAGAATAGCAAGAATAGTGGAATTGAATTGATATTTATTTTATTAAAAGAACTTGTTTTAATTTATTTTTTTAGAATAACTTATTCTAATAAGGCAAACAAATTTAGTTATCTATTATTTCTATTTTAACACGATCAAACACCGAATAACTTGTTCTCAACAATAACCTTTCTCAATGTAACCAAACATACCCTTTAAGTCAGAACTCGGGAGGAGTTTTGAATCGGAGTTCCTTCGGTGATGCAAACCATTTCTCATTTTAAAACTGCTGACAATGACATCCCTGTTCTATTCCCTCTCGACTAAAATACCCCTGGTCTTCGCCGAGTAATTACTTCAGTAACTTCTTTTCCTAACAAAATAATAATAAATTCCGACTCTCAGTAGTGCGCTCATTGTCACTTCATTAATTGCTTTATACAGAAATATTAACTAGATATTGACCGCAGTCAATGGAATTTAATGCTCCGATAACCACACTCATCGATATGGTTATTTCTGTCATTTCTGACATAGGGGCATTTACGGCATTTGGACAAAAGTTCAAAATTCGAGACGACTATTCCCTAAACAGACATCCGTAAACGTCCGATCGACTCAACCGACGGTATCCAATCATCGATAGGAAAAAGGGAGGGAAATAACTACAGCCGTCCGATCTTGCCTTTTGCCCGTTTCCTCTTATATAAATCCCCTCTTGCCTAGGGCTTCTCACTCTCTATTGTACTCTCTCCCTCTCTCTCGAGACCCACTACACAGCAGTAAGTTTTCTTTCATCTTTAGTTTTATTTTTAATTTTGATGTTGAATCTGGTCATGGAGATCTAAAGATTAACGAGATAGTATAATCAGTTCTTAGTGATTCTGTGCGTTAGTTCGGAAATGTTTACTATTTTGAGAAAGTATGAGCAGTTTTCAGTTGAATCGGCGCGTAAATCCGTTGCCTTCTGAATGTTTGAATTACGTTGTAATTTGCTTTTTTTAGATATTTGTAAAATTATTTAGGCAGTAGGAAAATTTTACAAGTTCTGGAGTTCTTCTTCCCAAGGATTTTTCCCTGTCATTTTGTAGAACACTTGATCTGATTGCCTGGAGGTTAGATTGATTCCATTTTTCTGACTCCTTCGATATTGAAAATTTTTTCCTTCGAATTTATGAAATTTATGTTATTTGGTATGTTTTGCCTAAATAATTTGATAAACAAGTCTGTCCATTTTCCTTATTTTTATTCATGCAGCTGATTATAAATTTAGTTGGTGAACTTTCAAAGTGTGAATTTATTTTGTCAGTATTTCATATGGTTGATGGGCATGCTGCAGTAAAATGTTAATATTTTTAAATACCCACCAGTGAAACCCAGTTCTTCTGTGATGAAGTTTTCTGTCCAGGAATCTTTATGATTATAACCCTCATAACCAATTTATGCTGCCTTTGTACCTTTTTCATTTGGTTGTCTAGATTCTGGTTATATTCCCTCTTGCATGAATACTTAAAGGTGATTCTGAAAACAGCTAAATATTTTACATTCTATCCTTTGAATTTTGCAAACAAATCTTATCAAACATAACCTTCTTAATCCTTACATTTTGTTGAACTCTCTCACAACAGGAGAGGAGGCTTAACCAAATATAAACAAAATGAGAGAGATCCTCCATGTCCAAGGTGGCCAATGTGGTAACCAAATCGGTGCCAAATTCTGGGAAGTCGTGTGTGATGAGCACGGTATTGACCCCACAGGTCGCTACACTGGCACTTCCGACCTCCAGCTTGAGCGTGTCAATGTCTACTACAATGAGGCTTCATGTGGCCGGTTTGTGCCACGTGCTGTGCTCATGGACCTTGAGCCCGGCACCATGGACAGCGTGCGGACCGGGCCTTACGGTCAGATCTTCAGGCCTGACAACTTTGTGTTCGGACAGTCTGGTGCTGGAAATAACTGGGCTAAGGGGCACTACACCGAAGGAGCCGAGCTTATTGATTCAGTTCTAGATGTCGTCAGAAAGGAAGCTGAGAATTGTGACTGTTTACAAGGTTAATTTTGCATCTTGCAATTTATTCTTATTATTACATATTATTCAGGTCTTGTTCATCAAGTATGGTCTCTATTATTTATTCTGACTAAAATTGATAATCTTTAATGAACAGGTTTTCAGGTTTGCCATTCGCTTGGTGGTGGTACCGGGTCGGGTATGGGAACCCTCCTGATCTCTAAGATCAGAGAGGAGTACCCTGATCGCATGATGCTCACCTTCTCTGTCTTCCCATCTCCCAAGGTCTCTGACACTGTAGTTGAGCCTTACAATGCAACTCTCTCTGTGCACCAGCTGGTCGAGAATGCCGATGAGTGCATGGTTCTTGACAACGAGGCGCTTTATGACATTTGTTTCCGTACTCTCAAGCTCACCACACCCAGCTGTAAGTAATTTCTCATATTATTTTATTAATTAGCAGAATAGATAATTGTTTTAATTGTTGAGTGATGAGAATGGTTTGTCTGTCTTTGGATTCATGCATTTAATTTTGGGTTTTCTGGAGTTTGTTTAGTTCAGTGAGTGGAACATTACGTCTGTTAATGGAATATATGATTAATGTGATTGGGCCGACTGTACAGTTGCACTGATGGAGGAAATGGGCCCTGTCAGGTTGGCCTCTTGTATTATAGTAGCAATTATTAGGCATCCACCTACCTGTCTCCCTTATGTGCTGTCTCTATTTGGCTATTGTCGGACAAAGTACTTGGTCAATTAAAATCTTCAAGGGTTCAAATCAGAACTTGTTTAGCTCTTGTACTTGGTGCACACAAATGTGGATGGTAGTATAGGAGTTTGGTTTTATTGAATAGACGACTCCATAATTATTTTTGTCTTATCTAAAACCTGAAAGGACCTTAGTTTTTGGATCATTGTTTTCTTGGGCTATTTAGTTGACTCAATCCTATCTAACATAAATATTCAGTATAGGACTTTCTTTTTTGTGGCATGCCGAGTTGATTAATTGTAGCTATAACATGTCATAAACAAAGATGTAATATAGTGTAGTTTCTTCTCGCCGAGTATTGGTACAATGGAGTGCTAACAAAATTCAGAACTTGGAAGAAATTTTAAATATGAGGGAATCATATACAGATTGTGTCAATTAAATATGTTATACATATTATGCAACCACTGTACTATCTTGATTCCTAAGCTAATGATTTTGCACTTCCAATGAACCAGTTGGAGACCTGAACCACCTGATCTCAGCAACCATGAGTGGTGTGACCTGCTGCCTTCGCTTTCCCGGTCAACTCAACTCTGACCTGCGCAAACTCGCCGTCAACCTGATCCCCTTCCCACGTCTCCACTTCTTCATGGTTGGTTTCGCCCCCCTCACCTCCCGTGGGTCCCAGCAGTACCGGGCACTAACCGTCCCTGAACTCACCCAGCAAATGTGGGATTCTAAGAACATGATGTGTGCTGCAGATCCCCGCCACGGTCGCTATCTCACCGCCTCAGCCATGTTCAGGGGCAAAATGAGCACGAAGGAGGTTGATGAACAGATGATCAATGTGCAAAACAAGAACTCATCCTACTTTGTTGAGTGGATTCCCAACAATGTGAAATCGAGCGTGTGTGACATCCCGCCTAGGGGTCTTTCAATGGCCTCGACTTTCATCGGCAACTCGACCTCCATCCAAGAGATGTTTAGGAGAGTCAGTGAGCAGTTCACTGCTATGTTCCGGCGCAAGGCCTTCTTGCACTGGTACACTGGTGAGGGCATGGATGAGATGGAGTTTACTGAGGCCGAGAGCAACATGAATGATCTCGTATCAGAGTACCAGCAGTACCAGGATGCAACAGCAGACGAGGAAGGTGAGTATGAGGAAGAGGAACCAGAGCCGGAGATGTAAGGATCATTCCAAATTAATGTGATTTGTGCCGGCGAGAGGTGTTGTATTATGACCTTTTGTACTGCTTTAGGTGTGGTTGTTGTGCTTTGGATCTTCATTGCTCCTCTCTCATCTTCATTTCTTTGCTTGTTATTATCTGGTATGTAAAAGGTTGGCTTTGATATGTAACTTGCATGTGCTGTAATTTGTAGTTCTATTATGGATGACCTTGACTGTTGTGTTCAAGCAATTTCTCTTCCTTGTTATGTGATCTGATTGTTGGCTATCATAATAGTTTGAAATTTTGCAGTTTTTTTCCAAATTTTTTTCCGATGGGAGAGTCGTCCTATAATAAAAGAAGGCCTAGCAATTTTAGGCGGCATGTTTACTTGGATAGAATGCTTGATTCCTGTGATCCTCTTGGTATGAGATTGTATCTTTTTTGTTCAGTTCTCGTTATAAAAAGAATCAAAAAGTGAGAAAACAATAAAACAGACAAGAGAACGATAAAATTCATTTCGAATCATAATTAATGGGTTGAGATTTGAGGCATCAGCCGAGTAGTTGATTTCTCTAGCCCAGGGGCCTCTGATCACTTCAAAGGAAAATTCAAGCGAGGAAGTTATTTAGGTCAAAATAGAGAAAACTTTTAGTAAAGCCCAAAACATTGAAGAAAGGAACCAGATTCCGAGCCCATTAATATAACCGGGCTGGATAAGGATCAAATATGAAAAATTTATATGATAATTTACAATAAAACGAAAAAAATATCAAAACGAAATTAGAATCGGAGCCCATTAATCTGATATATTAATGTATTATTAGGGGTGTACACGGGTTGCATATTATCCGATCATATATCCGAACAGTAGATATATATTATATAGTTTAATATATATTATTAAAAAAATTATGTTATTCACTATTATAAAAAGCGGATATCCGTATCCGTATCCGGTTAATGTCCAATTCGTATCTGTATTTGTCTAATATCCAATTCGTATATGTATTCAAAAAATAAAAACGAATATAGATATAATTTTACCAATATCCGATCCGTTTGCACCCCTAGTACTTTAATTTTTTATCAATTTAATTCTATTTCTGTTTCTGGATGAGGCTTCCAGCTTCCATCAAGAGGCAACAAAAGCATAAACGCAAAGTCGCTTTCGCCGTCCAAGTTGCTTTGTCCTGTGATAGAGACAACGATAAGCATCTCCACCATTTTGCCAAAAGTCAAAGGCATGGCCTATCTGTTATAGCCTAAGAAAAGACAAAGGTTATGATGGTTTTTAGGTTGCCATTGTCAAAGTATATTTGCAAAATTGCAAGCAAAGTAGCAAGCACTTGATTCCGAAATAATATATTTAAATGTCTTTTATTTGAGGGATGGTATTTGTTGATTGGAATAACCTGATTTTTTTTAATAATATATATATGAGAGCATCTACATTGGAAATTTCTTTTTAGTTTCATATTTTAGGTGGTAATTTCATTTGCAATTTCAAGGATGTATGATAATTTTATAAATAAAAAGATTTTTTTTAGTTAAATTGTTTTCAAAATATTGTTTTGGCAAAAATATTAATTTATATTCACTCATCTATTTCAAAAATTAATTTCTGAGATGCATGAGAAATTTTTTTCAATTTATGAATGATAAGCAATTTAAATTAGTTGCTGCACGAGTGCAATGCTTTTGAAATTAACTTAAAATTAATTTAGTTTATTTCTATTCAAATTTCATTATAATTTCATGTCAAATTTCATTATAGTTTCATGTATCTCGAAGCCTACCTGTCAAAAGTACAGTAAAAGTTTAGCATAATTTGATGTAAGTTAATGTCTTCAAGTGATTCTCAATATAAAATTGATTGAGAAGTTTTCAGAAATTTGTAGAATCAAGGCAACAATATTTTGGTAGCTGCATTTATCAACAACATAAGCAGAGAGTTAATGGTCAGCACAACTGCACAGGTAGAGATTTTAAATGGTAGTAAAATTTGTCTACTACGAGGATTAAAGCAACCTTTTGTTCTTACTTCTTACCTTGTATTTGTCAGCAAAATTCCAAATAAAAAACAGTTACTAATAATTAATAAAGGAAGGGATAGTAGGGAGTGGGGTGAGGGGTGAGGGGTATTCCTGTCATAATCCTGTACCAAATTAAATTATGAGGGAGATCAGAGATGTTATCCAACAAACCCACAACCAACTGAGCAATCTTGACCTACCAGTGCCTCACAGCTATACTAATTTCTTCCCTCATTATATTTTTGACAGGTGCATGGCACCAACCGAATAGCCAGGGAAAATGAATCCATGGATAATCACTGGCACCCCTCAAATAAGCCTCCACAAATTATCTCCTGTGAATTCTTTGCGTTTATACCCTTGTCAAGTAGAATTACTCTGTAGTCTGTACATTCTTCTTCTACAAGCTTTTCTCCATATCTGATGAAAAAAAAAATTCTGTAATTTTAGCAAACATGATCATAAATTAGCTAAATCAATAAAAACTAAATTACAACACATTTTTTACCCACACCAATCTACCGTCTAAATTCTACAAAATTGTCCAATGCAAGTTCTACAGTGACAATTAAACTTTTAATCATATCCTAAGTTTCTCAATCTTAGCATTGCTAATTAAGTTCGTTGTTTGGTAAATACACTTACATTACAAGACAATGAACAGATAAAATACAATTATGAAAACAATTAAGCTTGGGGAAGTCTTTACAAATTTTTGAACTCTTTAAGTTCTAGTGCAATTGAAAAATACACCGGACCAGCTGGAAGGACAAAGCTGGTCCACCTTCTATCCTATCCATTTCAAAACCATGAGAATTCCTTACCAGTTACCAGTAAATATTATAAAGGTATATGTAGGTTCTGGACCTCTCCAGTTATGTAAAATTGGAGAGGTCAATGTCTGACTTTGAATATTAGCACCAAATTAATTAATTCAAGTTTTACTTTGCCATAACAACTTACCAAGAACTATGCCTTTGAATTAAGTAATAACTGCATCAGCTCTTACATATTAAGAGAAAAAAGATGCTCACCTAAAAAAAAAAAAAAAGAAAAATTTGTTATCTTTTTACATAGGCCTTTTGACTACTTTCTGAGCTTGTCTGAGTACAAGTCCGCGTCAACTCTCACTTTTATGTCGGAAAAAGATAGGAGAGAGATAGAGATAGCTTGTTGGATGAGTAAGTTATTGCTACCGAACTAAACTTAATTTTGAGAAATCCCAATTTAATGATGAAAAATAAGTTTCTATTTTATGTATGCTTTAATGTTTTGTTTAGATTTTTTTTTTTTTTTTTGAGAAATAAGAGGTCAATTTTTTTTAAAATTTTAAATGTCAATAAAGAATTTTTAATCTGAATTTCAGATTTGCGATTTCTTACACATAAAATATTATAAGGTTTTTTACATGCTTTGCTTAGTTATTCTTATTTGACTAAATTTGCTTAGTTATATGTTCTTACATTGATGTACATGGGCTTAAAGCACACATAATTTAAGTTCTTTTCACATCGGTTATTTTTAATTGGGTTTGTTTTGTGATTAATTCCGTGTTCACGTGCTTAATTTGAAAGTAGCTATCAAAACTATACAGTTTGTATTGGATCCATGAGTCCTTTAAACCACAAAATAAAAATAAAATAAAATAAATAAATAGAAAAGCATATCACATCATTGTGTGCAATTATGCAATGAACAAAATGCCATGTCGGCATGTTCTGCAATGAATTATTATTATTTTTTTGCGTTCAAACATTGTCCCCCAAAGGAAAAGGTAAATTGCACAACTCTTTTTTAAAAATACCTATCTAGTTTCCCTTGTCGGTCTTAAAGTTTTAAATTCTATTTGATTTCATAAGCATCAATTATGTATTTGCTTTGGACCTCTCTACAAGTTACACAAATAGGTAGAAATGTTAGGTGTTTTGCTTGAATGGGTTCCACTTAAATAATTAACAATTGATTATAATTGTCATATTAATACAAGAACCAATAGCTCAATTTGCTTGGATGAATTTTTATTGCATATCGGCGTTTCTTAGAAACAATTGACTGAAGATTCAAATGTTGTTTTAGTGAAAAAATTATCGATGTGGTCAAAAGAATAAATTAAAAACTTGAGGATGAAATGAATGTTAAAGGAATTACAGGGACCAACATGACAGATATTTATGAAGGGGGTGGAATATAGACCACTTGTGTAAATCTGCAAGAACTCACAGAAAAAACAAAAGAAAAAAAAAATAAGAAAACAGAATTGGACTTAAAGTTAAAATTGCCAGCGGCTAATTTGTCTTGTTCATCAACCGTCTCTATCTTTTTCAAGCATCTCCTATTTCATTTCCTTTGAAGTTACAACAAAATTTGTAGTTTTCCAATTTCCATGTAATGAGTTGAGCTGTGACTGTGAACCCATAAAAAAAGAGGGGATTTCATGTATATCCTTCAAAAATTCCGATATTGCATATTTATCCTTCTAAATGTTGAAAACTCGCAAATTTATCCAATTTTGAAAATCCAGTTTATATATTTAAAATGAATTTTTAAAGAAAATGCAATAAATTAGGTACAATTGTGAGTTATTGAAATTTAAAAAGATAAATACGATGATATGAATTTTAGAGAGTAAAATACATAATTTTGAAAATTAAAAAAAAAAAATCAAGTCCAGTAAGCATAGAGTTATTAGTTATCATGCGGTTGATTTTAGTGTGGTAGATTTGAAGGATCCGAATCTGCTGAAATTCGAGTTCAGTATTGTTCACTCTGAAATCTCTGCATTCTGAATCCAGCTGCCGAACTGTTTCGAGAGACGTGAAAGGAAAAACCAGCTGTTTCGAGATGCATTCTTAAAAAAATTCGATGGTTGGTTTTCGAATTACAGGAATTTCAGAGTGAACAGTACCCGATTTCAGAATTTCAGGTGATTTATTTACAGATTTGAGGGGACGTGATGAGGCGTATATGTCAATTGGTCAAAGGCTTGAATTAGAAAAGACTAAGCGCAAATAACATGCTGATATTATACGCGGTGGTGGATTAGAGAATCATAAAACACGTTGCGGCAAGATATGAAATTTTCTGTTTACTTTGGAGCCAAGCTGCCGAGGCCATTTGCTCTCTTGACAAGTCATATTCAAGAATATTTTTATTTGTAAAAATTGATTCTTTTATTTAGATTAATAATTTTAGTGACTACTTTTTAAATCGGTTTTTATAATTTATTATATGAGTATAATATCATAATTATAATGTTTTTTCTATTTTTATAATTAACAGTTACAAATCAATTACAAACTCATATTGCAGTAAATTATTAATTGGGAAAAATTAAAAATTGTTTCTACATTTCTCACAATTATAGTTTCTACATTTCAACAATAAGTCATGTAATGCCTTCAAGAGCATTAATTTGTTGCTTAAATTTATATTAGGCTTGCTTTCATTTTTTTTTTTTTTTTGTAGTAAAATTTATTGTAACCTTTTACCGTTGTACTATTATTATTTCAGAAAATATTAGCAAAGCAACTGCTGTCATTCACATGATTGCTATTAGATGAACTGGTCAAGGATGTCATTAATTTATTTTGCTCTTCCTAATAAAATTATATATGAGTTTGCACTTTACAAAAGTCAAATAGCACTTTTTAATTAATATATAGAGTCGTCGATAATGTATTTTTTTTTAGAGAAAGGGTCATGGATATCTATACTTGTTATACGAGTTTGGTCAACACCATCAATATATATAAGTTTACTTCAAGGTCCTATATGTACAGTTTAAACCGAAATGATTATTTATAGCACACAAAAAAAAAAATCAAAACACTTTAAATTTGGGAGATTTTCACATTTATTCGGGTCGCAAAGCCAATCTGCGGTTCATTTATGGGAGAGGGGGGGCGGCACAGATTGGTTTAGAGGCCTCCAAAAGCTCAAAAAATGCACTGTCATATTAAATATATTTATATTTTAAGGAACCTCTAAATTAATCTACGGCCCTCCATAAATGGGCTGCAAATTGGCTTTGCGGTCCGGATAAATGTGAAAATCCCTTAAATCTAGGTTTTTTTTTTAAAGGGTATAAATAAAAATTTCAACAGTTATATTTTTAAATAAAGATTGGAGATCAAGTTACTCAATTATTTAATATTCATAAAAAAAAAAACTCAGATTTCAAACATACAACCTATTAAATTTACCATTAGAGATCAAATATTGGTTCTCATTTTAAATTTTTTTTAAAGTGATATATATAAGACATGAAGAATTTATATCTGCTTATCTATAGTTGTCACAAAGATAACTGATTTTTGATACATTTATTGTCAAAAAGAATATGTTTGGAATCTAAAACGTGAAATAATATTTTTGTCATTTCTTCTGAGCTTAGCTAAGCATATTATATATAAAGACAGTAAAGTAGAGATGGTAAAGGTACTCAGGGATTTACTTAGTGTTTTCTGTGATGGGTAAATTACTCTTGTTAAGCAACTCAGTAGACTCTGTAATCAGTAGCTATGATTAATATAAAATCTTTGGAGTCTCTTGACAGCTTTTTTTTTTTTTAAAGTAGAGATGTCAGATGTGTCAATAATGTGTACCACTTCATTAAAAAAAAAATGTAAAGTAGAGATGGACAGAAATTTCTTGAAAGTCACGGGGAGACATAATGTTGAACTGTATCCAACAACATTTATGTGTCAATAATGCGTGCCACTTCAACATAAATGATGTGAGAATGACAATGTGTCTAATAATGTGTACCGCTTCAACATATATAATTGATATCGGAATAAAAATATGTTGGGAGGCACCTTCAACAAGGAAATGATTTATAAAATAGAGCTAGAATTTCTTTGAAGAAAAAACTACATGAGTAAGGCTACGGTGCTATGGGTTGCATAGAGGGTTGTGATTCAATATTTGAGTTTTTAAAATTCTAACGGTCGATCCGAACCATTCATCTTGTTCTCCATGTTAATATGTATTTGGAGAGTCAATCAGTTTTCAAGAAGAAAACCAATCAATATTGTTTCCAACGAATTAATTTTTTTATTTGCAGACAAAACTGCCCAAATTGAGGCAACAAGTTAAATTTATTATTATTTTACGAGAAAATAAGAGCAGTGATTTTAGCAAAAATATATATGAATAACGTTGAAACCGAGATCCACATTGAGTCTCTCAAATGGTCCCCTATTTTTATCTCAGGCACCAGCAGGGATCGATGTCATATACTCATATCTTTCTCTTTTATTTTTGTTCTTTAAAGAAAAAGTTTGCCTTTAAATTTTTGCTTCACTTGCATTTCAAATTAAATGTCTAATTAACTAAAAATCTAGGACTTCAATGCCCATACTTTTGACGCTCTACCATAGTTATATTACCCAAAAAAATAAATCTGTGTTTGAACTTTGAAATGATGAATCTTTAACGTTGAATCAAGTGATGCATTCACGTAAAAGAAAAATATAAAATTTGAGTTCTTTTTGTATGAATATAAAATGGTGAAAAATTAACTATTATGAATGAATTAGTACAAAACGTTGACCTGACTTTGCATACATAATTTTTTCTCAATTTTTAGTGAATGCGTTATGTTATAAATAAAACAAGCTCAACTATTCACATTATATTTTTGAAATTTACTTTTTCCATTATTAATGAAAAATATTTGTGACCATACTAAGACAATACAAATAAAAAATTACCGATATTGGAAGGGTTAAGTACAAGACATATTGAAACATGGAAGGGAAATGCAAGAAAAAGGGGAAAATTAAATTAAATTAAAATTTTGTAATTGAGAAAATCAAATTAATTTTGCAGTCTTCGAGTAAATTTTTGGGTGGGGGTTTTGGTCTCAAGAATTTTGTAGAAAAGTCACATTTAAAGTCGACTCTAAAAATCGAAATTCGTACGGACAATTTAAATTTAGGGATTATTTAGATTTATTAAATTTTAAATCTTTTCGCACAAAGCACAGCATAAATCAGACGATCAGTTTGAATAAAAATTGTCCAAAATCCTTTGAACAAAATCCAAATCCAACTTTTTTACGACAAGCACCAAACCTAAACCTATTTATGTGTCTAAACCACTTTTGAAGCCCTTTTGAAGCTTTTTGTCTTTTTTGGAAATTCGATGCCTTTTCTGAAGCAGATTTGCCAGAATAGTGCCTCGAAAAAGAAAATAGATTCCGGAGCTCAAAATAGAAAACACTTTTATCGGGTGTGATCTTTCAGAAATAGATCCATTAGCTTTTTCCGTGGATATAAAACGGAGCTTAGGTTTATAATTAATTTTTCAAGCTTAATCAATAGACAATTTGTTCTACAATTTTTTTTTTAATTTTAATTTTGGACATTGTTTATAAATTACACAAGATAAACCCGCCACTGGTGTATATATCTGTCAATTCTATAATTTCATTAGTTAATAATCTTACCATATTTATTTTTTCATGAAGACAAAAATATCACACATATTAACATTTTTAAATTCTCAATTATAATTTGTTACATATGCTTGATATTGTTTTTTATTAATTTGCACGGCTATGATCTTTGAAATTTCTTAAAAAATAGAGTATACATTCTAATATATAGAAAATTTCACAACATTATTTAAAAAATTAATTCTTCATAATTATTTCTTTATCCGATCCTCTAAATATTCTCTTGTTCTGTAGCTTTTCATCCATTCGAAGTCTCCTAATCAAGAATGTATACTCCTTTAAACTAAAATTACATTCAAAAAATTGTACCCTAAAATAATTTTTATAAACTACCATACATTTAGAATTTGGTTAAAGTGTGTACTGTTAATTACAAGAGGAGAGGAGGACTCCTTATTATTTTTGTGCTGTAAACACACTTTACCTTCTTATTTTCATTTTTAAAATTCAAACAACGATTTGAACAATTCAACATGATTTTCATATTAAAATGTGTTTGAAGACCAATTTTTATATTTTTTTTAAAACAGTGATTTTCCATCTATCTAAAAAATAGTAAATAATTTCCAAAAAAAATATAATATATAATCCCTAAAAATATTTTAATATAGAGATCATTTTTTTCAAGGTTCTAAATAGCGTTTATCGCATTATAGCAGGGAGCCTCGAAAAAAAACTATAGCGAATAGCGACACTATAGCGAAAGCTATTCCAAATAGCGTTTTTAATTTTTATAAAAATTATATTATATATTTGTACTAAATATTAACATTATTTAGTCTCACAAAACAATAAATAATATCAAATTTATTAAAAAATTATAATATTCATATTGAACCAATACAAAATCCAAATTGCGACTCAAAATATCTATAGTAATACTAATATCATAAACTATCGATCTTTTTCTATTTAAAATATCTTCAGCATCATAACATAATTTATTTTTTTTCTATTTAAATTTTAAAATAACCTAGAAATTGAAAAGAAAAAAAATTCATACTTCTAGTAAAATAAACAAATGATCCTTAAAGAAATTCTTGTTAGTTCCTAAAATTTTCATAATTTAGCAATTATTTATTTGATTTATCGTCAGTTAAAAAAAATCAAGAGCAAAATGAAAAAATTATTATATTAGACTTGAATTTGATATAATGTAATATTCATCAAAATTAAACAATATTTTCACCATTTATTTATTTTAAAACTCATATAAATTGAAAAAAAAAAAAAGCAAATGTTGCATAGAGCGCGCTATTTGCGCTACACGCTATACGCTATAGCGGACCGCTATTACCGCTATAGCGTCTGTAGCGCAAATAGCGTGTTTTAATGCCATAGCATAGCGTTTGGTCTCCAAAAACGCTATAGCGCGCTTTTAGAACACTGATTTTTTTTAATGGCAAAGTGTAAAAGTATACATCAGGTTTCCTCCTCTATATTAGATAAAGATTAACTTGCAAAGATGGTCAGGGGTGAATTAACATCTATCCAAGAGAGGGACAATTGCTCCTCTCCTAAATTTTGAGCTCTTATAGAAATATATAGGTCCAGACCGAGTTTGTCCCTCCAAGAAATTTTGTTGCCTTTGTTTGAAATCCTAATTTGTAATTTGAGTTAAATATTGTATTAAAATTAGAATAAATTCTTTGATTAATAATTAAAATTAGAAGTTAGAGCATTAAAAATTAGAAGTCAGTCCATTAGAAATTATTAAGTCGGAACATTATATTTTTATCTAGTATCGAATTAGCTAATGAATTTAAATCCGATTAATTATTTAGATCCAATTCACTATTCTTTTGTCCTACTAATGAAAATTATGATTCTTCCACTGAAGATAGCCGTTAGGAGGATGCAAAATTTGCTCGCATACAGTAGGCCTAGGCTTCTGCTAAGCGAAGATAGACCAGAGAAAAATCTCAATTGCCGTATTATTTATTAATTGATTCGCCAAATGGCTCTTTTTGAAGAATACAGAAATTATATTGATTGGTTTGAAATAACTATTTGAATTTAAAAAATATAAATAAAGATGTGGTACGTGATTAAAGCACTAAATCAACGGAGCATTTGAACCTCCTCTAATCACAAATAGTCATCATAAATTTCTAAAATAATTACGTGAACTCTAAAAAATATACATTTTTTTAAGAAAGCAGCTAATAGTGTCCGACCCTCAATCCTCTGAAAATCTCCAAATCTTTTACACTAATCCTATAAATAATTTCATTAGATCCAGTAATACTATGAAAACAATCTTATAAACAAGTTCAATGGATGTTCTACAGATGAAACCGCATAGTCTCAAATGAAAACGCGTAACTAACGAACAAAGTACAATCGGCAGTTAAACTCGGGATCACCTTTTATGAACATACACATATTATCCTGTAAACATACAAATATTATCCTGTGAACATACACATATTATTATATTAACATACAAATATGATCATGTGAATATACACATATTATCATGTGAACATATAAATATTATTCTGTGAACATACACATTGTACTTAAAATTATGGCAGTTGAAAGCGCGTGGCTGAAAAAATACTTTAAAAGTACATCAGAACTAAGCTAAAAAGAGAAAAAAAATTTATACATAAATTTTTGAAAAATTGTAGTCCGAAAATTATTACCTTTTTTTCTCTTTTTTAAAGTGGAGGGGTCACTTCTCTCGGCTGGAATGCGTACTTTATTAAACCAAAATGGAAAGTTGAACTAAAAAGCATGTGGGAACGCTAAAATTTGCGTCTTTTCTGGCACCTAACTCAAGTGGTCATTTAAGAGAGCAGTTTTAGTTTCTTGAAGTGCTACTTTGATTCTATATTTCGCGCTGCATGAAGCTAGAACAGTTCTGTTAACATCTTTACCCATCATTTGGACCGTCCAATTAAACGTGTAAAAAATTAATCAATTTGATATTCGATGTGAATAATCACTTGAAAATCCTTTAAAATAATAAATTAACTTCATTTATAAGTTGATAAAATAAATATTTTTTTATCGTTCACCTTTATGCAATCTGAAATTATGCGTGTAAAATATAAATCACATGCATTTGAGTTCCAAATTTCATCACGTCAAGTAAATTTACCAACAGATTTTAATCTTTAAGAAAAGATTTTGCAAAATAGTTCGATCTGTTTCCGATTTTGATTAATTCTTACAGATTTGATTTGGTGAGGAAATCTTACTGGGATCATGTTCATTTGATTTTTATATATTATTCTTATCTTGCAACTTAAATAAATAATTGCTTGAAGCATCCATGGGGAATCGGATAAGCGTGGGTCCCAAACTTGTTGCCAATATGCCAGGTACCTCATTCCACAAGTTCAAGAAATCTCGAATCAACAGGATAGCGATCCACTTGTCATCTGTCAAATAAATTTTAATTTTAGAAATATAAAAAGATAAATTATCAAAAGAGAAATTAATTACTTTTCATAAAATAGACTTTTGGACATAGGCAAAAGGATCGAATCATTAGTCCGATCTTTTTAATTTTGACAATTTACATATCAATAATTGCACAACTTGAAAAATTAAAGAAACAAATTAATGATTTGATCCATTTAATTTCTATGAAATTGGAGAAATCTGATCTCGACGTGCTCTGGAGGGACATAATTAATGGTTCGATATCTCTAGTATCTTGCTTTTTGTGATATGGTTCCCAACAATTTATGAAAATTATTGATTTAATTCCTATAAATACCCAAACAGATTGAACCAGTGTTATCAGAACCGGATTGAACATTAACTCAACAAAGCTTCGGATTAACAGTTTACTAGTCGAACTGATGACTCAACTTGTTCAATTGTTGGTTTACATATATGAGATTTGAAAATTATTATAAAATAATCATATATTTTATATAATATTTGTTTCATATATACATATTAAATAATATAAAAAAGTATTTATAAATATATTTCAAATTTTAACATTCAAATAAAGTAATAATACTGATTTTATTAAAAAAGATTGAATGTTTTTAAGGTGGATAAAGCTTTTATTTTTTGTATAATTTGTAAAAATAATAAATTATATCTTAATAAAAATATAAAACTTTAACAAAAATAATAAAAATTAGAATAAAAAAAATAGTGATCATTATTACTTTGAAGAGAATTAAACACAAAAATATATATAGTTCGATTTAAGCACTGCTTGCCTTCTTGAGATCGTTATAGTCATATATACATAATTTGTTCTCTTAGAATATCTAATATTTTGAGGACTTATGTGTACATTTTATAGAATAAAATAAATTCTAGCATAGCATCTACTTTACTCACTTTAGATGTAATGGTGTACCGATGTGAGAAGCTAGCCAATATAATTTATTCTCTCTCATATTTAATGTAAGAAAAAAGTTGAACAAAAGTAAACTAGCATAAAAATCGGGGTTTTAAAACCAAGCTTTGCGTTTTTTTTTTAATCAAAAACCAGCCCATTAAACTAATTTTTAACGGTTCAATGACAAAAGCGTTCTCCTAATCGAACCAAGCCGGAAAGGGTTCCGGTTCAACCGACAGACCCGGTCCGGTTCTAATTACACTGTGATTGAACCTTTGGTTCCTCTCATGTGATGAAAAAAAAAATATTTATTTATTTATTTTTGAATAATTTAATTTTTATATTTCTAAAAATTGAAAAATTTAGAAGCTGTCGCTATTCATTTTCTTTTTTGCATCTCTAACCCTTTCGTAAATCCCTTGAGAATTTCTTTTTATTTGCGGATAGGAAAATGAACATATTCCTTACATTTGCATCTGACGCAAGATTTATTCCGAATATTGGCAAATAATATTCAACCAATGAAATGACACTTGATTGTTAAAAAAGTGAAAAAAAATCCTTAATAAAATATTTGCTTTTCAGATTTTTGTGAGGCTTGATACGCTACATCCGAATTAAATAAATATAGGTTATTTTGATTGAGCTGCGAAAGATACTAAAATATATAATATTTAGGTACATTTTATTAAATTAATCTTCACCTCAGGGCTTATTACCAAAATAAAAATAAATAGATAGATACACAAAGAAGATATATATTCTCAGTTTTAATGCTGTTTCAGACATAAAAACGAACGGATCAGTTAAAAATACAAATCCTGGTTAAGTTTAAAGGAATTCGTAAATTGATGTAACATTTATTTTTAGAAAAAATTACTTAGAACTAAATAAGATAGCATTCGTATTGACGCATGTCATGCATCGCATCACAGTGCAACCCGGCACAATTCATCTCTGAAAAAACATTTGGTACTAATTTGTGCTTAGTTGTATACTTTTTTTAAATGTTTCGGATACATATTCGCAAAATATTATGCGTTTATTGACAAATGAGAACATGAAATTTATATGAGCGAAGTTTTTTCGAGTTTTAACTCATCAAAAATTTTCATACTAAATTTAAATAATGTATTCCAGGACAGAACTAGAAAATTAAGATAGGGCAAGGAGATTAGAAGGCTCAAGGCTAGATGAAAGCTATCATGTAATTTTATTTTATGAGGGGGTTAGTAGTAATATTTTTTTTTATAAAAAAATAAAAACTTGAAGGACAAAAATGATATATTTTTTAATTTATAGAAGTGGCTTAACTTTCATTTGTGTTTAGTTGCGCCATAATGTATTCTTACATAATAAGTGATGCATTCATGTGCCGAATTTGTAAATATTGTAGTTTGTTTAGTATAAAATCAAGTCGAAAAAAGATTAAAAGAAAAGACTAAACACGTTAATAAAATTACTTAAAAATTAACAAATTTATAATGTAAATACATCACCATAAATATCTCGATTTGCTTCATTTGAATTCGTTGTTGAAAGTTGATTCATACAATTATTTGACAACATGAGGTCTCAGACAATAATTCTCAAATAAATTCTATATGTTGAAATTTAAAAAAAAAAATTCCAGTACTACTATTAGACACATAGATTGCCAAAATAATAAGTCTAATATATTTTCAAAATTATTTAATAATGCATACATTAAGAACATAATCTGTCAAATTAATTATGTTCTGATTAGTCGTAAGTCATCACATTAGACAGTGATCTCTTATACCGGGGCTTCTCGTGTATTAACGATGTATGCATAATATTTTTAAGTCTCACAGGTGTGCACATGAAATTGGGGAAATTTTATAAAGTATCATTCTTTTTCAAAATATAGAACAAAATATCATTCTTTCAAAAATTTTAACAAAATGCTTTTGTGAACCCCACATGTTTCCTCTCTTTCCTTTCCTCTTCCTTCTCCCTATTAACTCTCATTTATTATTTGCTTATGTAAAATATATAATTGTAATTTTATTTAAGTTTTTAATAACTTTTAATTTTTATGTGTATAAATGATTTAGAATAAAAAAATTAAGTGTGAAATTTTATTTGCTAAAATCAGAAAGTATAGTATTAGTGTATATGAAGAATATTTTTTTTCTATTTGAAGAATATATATAGGTCTTTTTAAAAGTTATTATAAGACATGGTATTAACTTATTTTATAAAATCAAACATATAAATATTTTTGACATACGACATTTCATCTAGTTTATTTGGTATACAATTTCATATTTTTGGTTTTCATAATTATAAGATTATTATCAATCCAATGTTAAGAATGATTTAGTGAGATACTTATACTTTAATAAAAATATACTTATTATGTATATGGCATAATCTTAAGAAATTAAGAATATAAATAACCAATGCAATAAATAATGGCAACATCTTTGAATCAGTTACAATGCAAGTAATACTACTCGTTAGTAAATACATTATAGTGAAAAATTAAAAACTGAACTTTGCTGAATCTAGTTATTAATTGGACCAGATATGCACTTCGAAAGTGTAAAAAATGTACCCAAACCATCTACACCACTCATTGTTATAGTATTTGAGCTCAATATTTTTTGCTTTGGTTATTTATTTCTTAATTTTTTTAAGATTATGTCATATACATAAACAAATAATATATGAGAGTAAATAGGGAGAAGGAAGAGGGAGGGAAAGAGAGAATATAAGTGGGATCCACGAGGGCATTTTGTCAAGAATTTTGGAAGGAGAATATTTTGTTCTGACATGTCAATTTCGGATATATTCACTTGCAAGAACCCAGTTCTTAACACCGTATCCTTCTCATTGTTTTTTTTTTTTTTTCAAAACCCTATCTTTTATATCTATATTTTTAATGTTTAAACAATCAATCATAACTATTATATATGTTTATAATGTGAAATGTACTGAAAATTAAATTTTAGATATTTTTAATATTTTTCAAAATAAATAGAAAATTACAATATGTTTTTGATGTGAAAGAGTACTAGAAAATCAAATTTTATATGTATTTTTTTATATTTTTCAAAATAGATAGAAAATCATTGTTTTTGGATGATCCTGAATTTCAAATAAAATAATTTTCTACATATCTTAAACATAATATATTTTTTGAAATATATAAAATTTAATCTCAAAATAGATTATTATTTAGATATTATGTTTAACTCTGCTGAAATTTTAAAAACAAAAATATGAATCTACAGCACTGATTGATCCGTAATATACATATTAATTACCATAGCCTCATTCCTAATTTAAATATTGTAATGCAATTAATTGAAATTATATCTGTATAATTGGCACGCTATTAATTCTAAATCCATAGAAGTGATGTCGGCTTTTGTTAGAATCTGTCCTTTTAGAACCAAATCTTGGAGGGGAAAGCTGCTGTGGCGCACAATAGAAAAAGGCTAAAAAAGATTCCAAATTAGTAAAAGTGTAATAAAGTGGATTTTAATAGAATTGATAAAGAGGTCACACTACCACAAGTCCACAATCCAAGAGGAATGGTCAAAGAAAGAGGCTGGACCTACTTTTTGCAAAACAAAACAAATGCCCCAAATACATGGTTACAGGTCTTCTGTGGTCATTACCTGAGATGTTATCTCTATGACTATTGTATAATTTTTTCTTTTTAAGTTGAGATGGTTGTAATGTTAATTGGTTAGTTCTTAGAAAATGTGTTGTAACAGAAATTAAAAAAACCTTTACATGTCTTTCTTTTTTTGGGCATATGTTGCATTAATTGTTTTTTATCCGCCATCTTTTGCAAATTTGCAAGAAAAAAAAATTACTAGACTCCTTTTTAAGGTTTGGATGGCCATAGAAGATCCTTACTCAAAGGAAAGGCCTTAAATGGAAGGGAAGCTGGTAGATTGGAGTTAGGAATGGAGAAGGTGGGACCCATTTCTCTCATGCTCTAACCTACTCCCAGTCCCAGGTCCTTAGCTACAATTCCAAGTGGATAACCTCATTGGCGTGAATCGTGATTGAATGAATCAGCCAAGTAGCCAACCATGTAATGAACTTCTGACAATTAAAATCTAAACTGTTTTTTCAGTATTAAAATGTTATTTCACCGCTTAGCGTGTGTTCACCCAAAATGATATTTCAACGATTTGAAAGGATAACCCACAGACTGTACTGATCCTATATTACTACTAGGTAAAAGAAATGTATTTTATTGTATATAAAAGGCTGGATCCTGTTGTGTATTGGATAGTAGTGACCGTGACCCAAGAACAGTACGGGGTTTTATTTAATTGCAATTAGCAGTTAGTTATACTTGTGTTGTTTCCTTCTTCCTTTTAATTAAATAAAAGAAATTATCTTGCTTGTTTGGTTGACAAGATGCGAAGAAATGTTGGTCCCATGGGCTGTAAAAGTCAAATATGACTTAGCCTAATTCCAGTACAATTTGACTGAGACCTCTTCCCCTGTTTCAAATCTCTTGTTTTCATGATTCGTTGTATGTAATATTTTAAAATTTTAATAATGTTTGTACAATTAAAGTGTTTCATAATGCCAGTACAATTTTAATATGCACGTAGCTGGTCGCTGCATAAGCACGTATTACTACGAAGAATAAATACAACATAACGTTTCTTTAGTTGTACATATAAGTACGTAACGTTTATTATTATGACGAAACTAATATGAGGAGGGATCAAGTTATAACATTTTTTGAGTTACAATAAGTTATAATAAGCATTATTTATATTTTTAAAGTCCAAATCGTCGATCCAAACCGTTAGATGTGATCTCTACAATAAAATGTGTTTGGAGACCGAATTTTACATTTTTTGGAATTTTTTTACTATTTATTGAGGTGGGTACAAAAACTAGTCAATTTTATACCATTGAATTTTGTACCCATCTTAATAAATAGTAAAAAAATTCCAAAAAATGTAAAATTTGGTCTCCAAGCACATTTTATTGTAGAGATTACATCTAACGGTTTGGATCGACTATTTGGACTTTGAAAATGTAAATAATGCTTGCTGTAACTTGTTGTAACTCAAAAAATGTTGTAACTTGATCCCTCCTCAACTAATATATACAGTTATACACCAATACATGCAATATAGTTTATTTAATTAATAATTTATTTACTTTTAAGAAACTTTTTAACCAACATTTGTTTATTTTTTACATGTATGATATTATGTTAATTACGTGTTCAACTAATATATTCATTCATTTGTTATATTTTTGGATTAGATTATATCAAATATATTTTTTTATAATTATTCATTATTCATACATTACTTTAATGAACAAAATTTTAATACGAATTATACTAATGATAAGAAGATCGAGATAAAATACGGTAAAAATTAATTTTAGACAAATACCAATAACATTATAACAAAATACCTCCATCTAATAGATTTAAGTTTATAGGTGCGCGAGACAGTGCGAGCCGTCATATTAGTTGAGTAAAAGAATTAATATATTTGTAAGGATTGAATGTTCGCATCAAATTCACAATTTAATACTTATATTATTCAAAATTAACAGTACAATTACAAGATTAACACTTTCACCTCACAATACGTGGGTTGGTTTATCTAAATATACACCCATTCAACTTAATACCTATACAACCTAATCATTGACACTTCACAATACAAGACACCTAATGCATTAACACCTTGCACCTACTCAACTAGCCTTAGAAATGTTCCCAACTGTTAACAACCCCTGAAATTTAATAACCTATTCCACCCCTAGAGGAATTAATATGAACTCGATCAAACTTGACCAAATACATGTATTATTACTTCATGAACCATCCAGCAATTTGCCAAAAAAGGATAACTTTATTGATATGAAACAGAAGTTTAAAAACTAGAAAAAATGAGCTTTTCTTTTTTTATAAATTATTAGCATCTTACAAAAAGGATAAACAAAGGTTTATCTCTGCAACTTTGAATGTCAGCCTCACTCATCAACAATGCACCGCCATAGAATTCTTTAGAATTCACAAACATTGCATAAACAAGAAAACATCCACATATTCAGTTTCAGCAAATTTGACCGAACCGAAAAGAGGAGCACGGCATGTGGCCATTTTTGAGTGAGCAATCAAGGAGGAAACGAACGATAGCAATCCTCCATGGTTTAATTTACGTCTCGAGTCAGAAAATTCAATTAAAAAAAGCAAATTAAAATTTCCTAATGTCGAGCAGCCCAACTCCTTATTCCATTCTTCGGTTTCGGATGATTATGAAACCGGTTTTGAGGTGCCACTTTGTGTTTGGGTATCTCATTCTCACCGAGCATCTGAACAGTTCTTTGCTTCTTGGCTGCACAACAAATCACACATCAAAAACCAAGAGTATAAGACCACCAAATTGCAAAATAAAAAAACATATGCCTACCAACTCAAAAAACTGATAAATTAACATCAGGTGAACATAAAGATTTACCATTTTGGGCTTGTTGGTATCCTTCATGAAGCCGCTTCTTTGCCGCCTCCAGTCTATCATCGTCAGTGGACTTCAATCTCTATAAAAGATTTCACAGTAATGAGGTCTTCACCAATTAAATCACAAGCTTAGACCTCATTCTATCACCAAGAAATAGAACACTTACATCATTCTGAGCAACAGCTGGCGGTCTTCTTTGGGCCTGAGCAGACGGGTTTTGGATCTGATGAGATGGTCTACCCGGCCCGGACTCCACATTAACAGGTCTGCTCGGTTTGTTCACGATTCCCTCTGACGGCTTCATTTGGGAAGAATAATGCAAACTTGGAGGTCTTGTTTGCTTAATTGTCGGCACAGGTCGTTCCTGCCTCATAACAGGGCCATTGTTCTTTGAGAAAGACCTCCTCTCAGCTTCTCTTTTGTTCTTATGTTGAGTTTCACACTTCAAATCTGGCAACCGAAGATTTTAAAATATTAGATAAAACCACGGTATTCAACTAAAAGATGGTTTGAGAGAAACAAAATTTGCTACTTACTTCCATCATCATCCATTCCATCAAAGAACTGCATCAGATGTAAGTGAAAATCACATTAGTCGAAATGAATATGGAATATCCTTTTGAATAAATGTAAGTGGAGTTACAAGAAGTGTATTTGTACCTCGTCTAATTGGATGGCGGTGGTTTGAGTTGCAAGAAATGCACCTTCATCCAGTGGAGGAGAAGGAAGCCCCTCCTCTTCTTCCTCTGGGGTGTTATATTCATTCTGTTCTTGCTTTTCTGTAATTTAGATTACAGTTATTATAAGAGGGATTAAACATAAACAAAAAACTAGTTCATAAAGGAGAATCCAGATGTTTGAGATTTTAAATTTCGTACCAGGAACTAGAGCAGTTGATCCAACCCATTCATCTACTAGCTCTTTCCAGCCTCTGTAACCCAGAAAGACCCAATTTAGTCATTTAAAGTTTAAATCCATGTTCTGTATCTCAAACCAAATTAAAATTAAACCTACTCAATAAGTATGCGCACGAGCTGTCTAATTTGCTTTGAATTATGCTTTCTTAAGCCGTTCACCGCCTTACCAATTTCTGTGGCCTTAAAAAGTTAATTAAATTCACATGTTAGAATAATATTAGTGAAAAAAAATATTAACTTGAAAAATGGAAGTATTGTAATTGAACAATATCTATAAAATAATTTAACTTCCAACCTGCAAGGTAGTAACAGAGAGCTCCATGAGTTGCAACCTCCTCAGTGACTCGAACAATGTATTCTCCGACTGCGGTAATCAACAATTTCTCGAGTTAAAAAAATTGAAATTGAAAAAGTATCAATCTTGTAGCAAATTTAATTTCACAAAACTATACTGAAAAGTGCAGCTTCAAATTGTAAAACACACTGCTACATAGTCCAGTGCATTTCATGAAACGAGCAATGAGTTCTGTATAAACATCAGACTACTGTACATGCAACTGTCCCGGGCAGAGAAAGTGAAACAAGAATTTTCCCAAAAAAAAAATCCTTATTTTGAAAATTTTCCAGAAAAAGAAATAAACAAGTAAATCTACATCAAAAATAGCTAGTCTAGCAGATGTAGCTTTGCTTTTGATCCCTGCATTTTTACTATTTTCATCTTAGGAGAATACTTCAGCAACTAAGAGTTGAATCAACTAAAATAATTCATCACGATCACTTGGCTGACAACACTTCTGATCAAAAGAAACGATTTTTCCCAGCTGAATGAATTCAGTAAAAGAGAAACAAAATAACAACAAAAAATAATTGAAAATTAGCATACCTGCTCTTCCTTATTGTGCAAAATCTCCTTTATCCTCAGAACCTCCTCATAAGTCTCGTTATCTCTCTCGATCTCCTCAGTGATTGCTTCTACCTCGTCGTAGCTACAATTGCTGCCACCACTCCCACTCACCACCATTCTTCCTATGTCTTCGGGTCCCTCTTTGTCCTTCTCACGGTTATCTCGCTCGTGTTTCACACTTCCAGCTTCCTCCAATTGCTGGTTACACCGTTCGATGCAGCTGAAACACCTTGGGATCGCCAACGTGTATATTTTCTCCACGATCCGATCCCGCCTCGATCTCAGCTCCTGTGGGCAGTCGTTCGCAGCTACCAAGATCGCGTTTTCAATTACATCGAATATACTCCCATTCGCACCGTGGAAAAACTCGGTCCAGTACTCCAAGTTCGTTGCCGGGTTCTTGCTCGCCGCCATGGCGGATGGCCGGAGTTGGTGGATCGATTTTAGTGTTGATACGATTATAGTTGGATTTGATTTTTCGTCGATTTTAATTGGTTTTTGTTTGATCTGGATTGTGAGGTGTGAATTGGGAGAATTAGGTTTGTGGCGTAGCCTGGTGGAAGGCAAGGGAAGGGAAAAAGAAACGTCCGATAAAAGGGAAAGAAAGAGGAGAGGCGAGAAAAACGGATTACGCTGGATGGAAACCAGAGGTGGGACCGGTGAGGTGGGATAACATTTTTACGCTGCTTTTTCATACACACCCCTCTCAGGGTTTTATTTGTTTTCTTTCCTCTTTTACACTTTACCCCATTCTGGCTGTTTATTTCTGGTTGAAAAACTAAATTTAGTTGTTGAGCAAAAATATTACACATAGTGATTAGTGTTTTGAAAATTAATATTTTTTACTGTAATTTTAGTAATTTCAATTGAGAAATGAACTGTAAATATGCTAATTGTAAAATTCCTCATGGAATTTAGTTTGTTTAAAATCTCTAATGATGGCAACCGCTTGAAAACCTTTTTGTTTGTTTGGTTAATCTATGGTAGCGTAAGGTTTTTGTTAATCTAAATTTAGATACAACAAACATATGCATCTCAACGTATTTTATAATAATAATACGGATACGGTACATTCCTCATTTGAAAAATGATTTAATACGGTTTGAGTTGTAATTCTATTTTTTTTAAAGTAATGTATTAAACTATTGAACTCTTAATCAAGAATTTTTGTGTAGCTTAGGAGATGCTCAGTCACTTCTTTTATTTCAATTTTTTTTAATTATGTACGTTATAATTTAATTGATTTTTTTTATTTTTCATATAGTTCAACTTCCCACGTAAATTATCGTATGTATACTCGTATCATAATGATTATTGCTAAGTTGTTTTTGTGAGAACTTGGGTTCAAGTTCAAGCCATAAATTTCAATTTTAGTTCCCATCTAAATTTATAGTTTAGCTCCTTGTCTAGACTCACAAGTATGTTGAAGTTTGAAACATTTCCAATATACAAATCAAAATTAAAATAAAAAAAACTCGTGTGGTGCCAACAATAATAATTATAGAAACAATTTAATTTTGAAATCAAGTATTTTTATGATTAATAGAATACATGTATGTTATTTAAACAAACGAAATATCTATTGAATCATAAAAAAAAATCCATTAAATTCACTAATTAAAAAAATCATGTAATAAATGGTATAATATGTAATAAAAGATTTGCATTTACCGAATTTCTTTACAAATATATAAAGTTTAAAGTTTTTCCACGTTAACTGTATTTATCGAGTTAGAGTTGAATTTTAAAATAATTTTACGTTGGTTCTTACTTTTTTACCTTTTGTTCTTTTGCCGTGGTTTTATCCACTTCTTATCCTAACCTTTTTTTTTGTTAACATCAAAAGTATTATATTTCTGTCAACTCAATTGGTTGAACATACACCAATGTAGTTATATTAATAAAACAAAAGTTTCATAAATTGCTACGCTGCTGTAATGCATAAAAAAATTCATAAATTATTACGTTAACATAAAGCAAATAAAAATCCCACAAATTATCACACATTCTCATAATATTAATTTCTTTACTCTAACCAAACAAAATAGACATCTCAACCCTGATCTTACACCTCAAATGCAAATAAAATTAGTTCAAGGGTATTCCCGTGAAACTAATTCTATATAAATAGCTAGATAAATCCAAGGGCCAAGCCAACCCGTTACCCGGGTCCCGAGTAGAAATAATAAATAAATTAGTCATTTCTTTTAGCGCACCCAAAGTAATTAATTAACAAATGTCGGGGTGACTATTCTTATAGGATTATGAGCAAACTATTAACCAATGAAAGGGGAGGGGGACCGCGACGCGGTAGTGCGGGAGAGAGAGAAGAGGGCAATTTTTTTAACGGTTGGACTCGGTCTACCGTATAAAAAATGCACTGAAATGTTCTGTCAAGAGTGGAATTAAACAGAAAACGGATTGATTATGTTGAGTATTGACTTGGTTAATAATGTGAATTGAAATTTTGAAATAAATAGCAGTGAGATATCCAGATTGTATAAGTTCATAGAAAGGTAAAGGTATCTTGAATATTTAGACACAGAATAGAATAAATATTATTCTCCATCGGTCATTAAATATTTTAATTATTTGACATGGACTTCCAAAAATAAAATTGTAGTCCTTAAATTAATTAACAAATTGGCAATTTGTTTCATAATCTCACAGGTAAACACAATTAAATAAAAATATCAAATATATGATGTAAGAAGCAATACTTGAAAAGTAACATTCTTGAAATATTATGTATATTTCTCATCTTCTTTCAAATGGGGTGATGTTCGTAGAAATGGAGTTTAAATATTACAAATGAAACCACGTGAAAAGATTAATATAATCATATATATTAGAATACTAAGACATCTTTGTTCCTAATTAAAAAATATATATGAAATTAAATAAATTTACTGATAATGTCTAAACAATTATCCATATTGCCACAAAATTATATTTAATAAATGCAATTGTTATCTTTTTCCCTAGAATATTACTGTTACTAATTTTATGTGAAAATATTATTTTATATTGAATGATTTTTATACAGTAATTTCTAAATTTGTTGTGTGTGTACATTAAAATTTTAAATCTTTTCAACTTGCGGCAAAAGATTGCCGTATGAATTACATTTACTTACTTTTAACATTAGAAATAAATTTCAAATTAGCAATCTTAATTTATTTTTAAATCAAACGTAGGATGGAGACATATTGCTTCGTTATAGGTCTTTCTTATTTTTCTAATGCTTAAAATAAAGATGAATGAGGCTATGGCAATTATTATAGATTAACTTGCATTGTGGATCTTTATTTCTATCTGCAACATTTACTATGATTTTGATATGAAAATGTACATACAAATTAAATTTTATATTTTTTTAAGTCGACTGTTTATTTATATCTCCCTTAGCTATCCATAATTTTTTTATTTCGCACTCCATTCTTCAATATATTTAATACGTTTAAATCGTTTCAAGTGATTTTTTATATGCCCACCGAATTAAAATTAGAATATTAACTGTGATTTATTTTGATATATCAGTGGTCTATCATTAATTAATAAAAAGGACAAAAATGTCATTTTTTTTCTGCCATGGTCTTCTTCCCTCCCTTTTCTTGTTTTTGTTCTCAATTATTTTCCATCCTTTGGTTATTTTTTGCTTCAATTTTGCTATACTGTCGCTTTGAAAAAACAATCAAAGAACGAAGGGAGAAATAACTAAGTTGATAGAGAAATAAAAATGATACAATAGAAACTAAGCCTAAAATAAACCATTAAATTATTTTTCTCACCAAATATGGAGAGATTTAATATAAAATTAAAAAGAACATCACTTTTATCCCCACATAACCACCGTAGAGGCGTAGACCGGATTTATCTGAAATATTCTAGCTGAGATCTTAGCTTTGTCCGTGGACAGAATACTAATTGCGAAGTAAAATAGACATCCCCTCTTTAGTCTCTATCCTTCGTTTAATTCCTTTGATTTTTCTTGATTAGGTTGCTTCTTTCATTTAAAAATTAAGGGACCAAATTCACGTGTCGAAACGATCCTTCGCGCTGTGCCACAGTTAGAACGCGTTGGCAAGCGCGACTCATAATTTCGCCACGTCACATCTGGTAATTCGTTTGTTTTTTTTTTTTATTTGTTTTTTTTCCTTTTTCTCCTCTCGTGTGAGTGAGATTAATCTGTCATGGTCAGGAATCCTACTCCCCGTCACCTCAAGCAATTGAGCATTTAATTTCCACCTATAGAATACTAAAAAATACCGAAGAGCTGATTACAGTTTTAATAACACTAATGTAGAGCAATTCTTTATTTAAATCAATGTAAGTATGTAACCATAAGTTATCAAAGGGTCTGTTTAATATTCAAAGTCTCGATGGAAACGAATTCAAATCCAGTTAAGTACCTGAGCTGGTCGAATTAAATCTGAACCGCTTATTTTAATTTGACACGAATTTTAAAGCCTCTTTCCTCGTAAATCTCAAGCATGTTCGAAAAATAATCGGTAGATTGGATTAATTCTTGTAACCGAGGGGACACTCCACCTATAAAATTATCAAACCAACAATATTATTCTTTTTTGGTCAAATAATTATTACTGTTCATGTTCCACTCTCATGACACACCAATATACAATTACAATAGATTAATGCTGCAAATCTTGTTTGGATTCTACCGTGCTGTGTGTGCAGATTACACATAATGGTGCTTATTATGTGGTCCATGATAATAATATACATACTGTTGCACATGCTAGTAGAGAAAAGCAACGGAAGAGGAAATAAATCTCCTGCGATCCTAAGAGATTGTAGGGTAAATCCAACCTTTCATTTTTTTTGAGTTGTACGAATTTTTATAGAAGTTATTTTTATGCACGAATCTCAAAATAAATGAAAAGTTGAATTTAGAATCGTAGGACCCTACAATCCACTTAGGATCATAGCAGATTTATTTCCCATTGAAAGGTCCACATTTCTCCTATTTAATAGAAATATATCCTTCACAATTAGATTTATAGAATTATAATATAGGCCTTAAAAAAATAAGGTGATGTAAATAATACATTGTATATTGGTCACATTACTGTGTGATCAATTTTTACTGACGTAATGGAGTACAATTATATCACTACGTCACGTGATCAAATATGACATGACTAATCATGCTCAAATATTTTTTTTTTCAAATTTTAAGTTATAGCTGTAGAATAAAATGAAAAAATATGCTAAAAGTTAAAATAATAAATATAAAATAAATTAAAATGAATAAATAGTGTTGAAAAATTTAGTTACGTGATGTTAACAATTCAATTTACGTGATATATAATTTTGATTAAAGAGAACCATGTCACACAAATAAATTCATCACGTGACATATCTGTGACTTACTATTACAATCACTAACAGTGTAACTAATGTGAATCAACTCGAGTCAAACTCAGATTCAAGTTCGAACTCGCTTTGAAAAGCATGTAGTTGCTAATAAAGATGAGACTCGCTTCGAGATAGTTTTCAATATATCATAATGCGGTGCATTTCTAAGATGACCTTTGTATTTTCAAGACAATACTAATATTATTTGCATTTTCAGAATAATATTAATAGTTTTTCCATTCCCTAGGTCATTTAAGTTTTCATATTCCTAAATTTGCATATTCGTGTAATATTTATGTTATTTGCATATTTTTTATGTCGCAATTAATATTACGTTGTATGTAATATATATTATAAGAAGAGATGTCATTTCATATTTTCTTTAGATTTTAATTACATGTAATATATTTCTTATATATTTTTTTTCCTTTTCTACTTTGCCACTTAATATGATAAATCGTTTCTAATTTCATCGAATCAATTTAAACCCATCACTAGTAGAGTTGAAACCCTGTCACAGGTACACCTAACACAAAACATGGACCGAGCACAATGGAAATGGCATGGCTCGGATCATTACTTAGTCAAAACTGCATACTTTGCGCTTAAACATGGTCCTACGATAAAATGCAAAATGGGGCAAATTTGGAAATTACCGGTACCACCAAGAATGAGAACATTTGCATGGCTTATGAATGTCAATATAATCCTCATGATTGATAATCTGGTGAAAAGGGGTTGGAATATGGTGAATTGGTGTGTCATGTGTAGACAAAATACCGAATCCGTAAGGCACCTATTTGATGAATGCGTGGCTACAAGGCAAATACACGTACAAGTAGCAATCAGAATGCACATGGCAGGAAGGCCGAGGCATAGAAGGGATATATTCAAAGGAAGAGGATCAGTAAAGGAAAGGGCAGTAACACTCATAACGCAATTCGTAGTATGTACCGTATTTTCAAAGATTCAGATAAACTGGACGAAATACTAATAAATGAAATACAAAAACAGTGGCAATATAGTATAAGGGCACGGGCACGTTGAAAGAGAGTTTACAATTTTTAGACAACTTAGCTCTTTGTTTTAATTTATCCTCTCTTTTTTTTCTACTGTTTCTTCTTTCATTCACTCTAGTTTGCCTTGGCTCAGATATTTGAGCTTGTATTTTACTTTTTTTATTCTAGTTACAAACCACTTGTAACTCTTACCGATCAATTAAATTGGGGCTTCTCACTTAAAAAAAAAACTAGTAGAGTTGAAACTTGAGATCAAATTTGTGTCAAGTGGTATTAGAGCAACATATCTCGTCTTACAAAATTGTTCAATATTTTACTAAAGAAATTTAAATCCGTCACTAACGGAGCTTAGATTTAGAACCGAGCTGCGTCAATAACTAATTTTTTTCATGAGGGTTCAAATGCCTCCATTTTTTAAAACTTAAATAACTCAAAGTTTAAAACTTAAATGTTAAAAATAAAACCTTTAGATGTGATATGTGTTATTTTTTTTACGTGTCCATAAAAAATTATCACATTTTGATTTTGTTTTTATATAAATTAATAATTAAAAAATTAACATCTATAAATTATCCACATTAGTATACATTATTATAAGCTCAAGATGACAATCAAAACAAAATTGAAATGTTATAACTTTTTACACATGCATAGATAAAATCAGTGTTCTAAATAGTGGTGCTATAGCGTTTTTCTTTCATAAAAGCTATGGTGCTATATTCAAATAGCGCGCTATTTCGCGCTATAGCATCGCTATTTGGGTATAGCGTAATTTTTTTAACCCGGCCGCTATAATGCGATAAACGCTATTTAAATCATTGAATAAAATGATGTAATTTATATCCAACAGTTTTATTTTGAATTTTAAGATTTAAATTTTGAATTATTAAAGTTTTTAAAATTAAAAGTATAATGGAGACATTTGAACCATCTCTTTCTTCATTAATTAGGCGTCCTTGATTTAAAACCTTAGAGAAAACAAAATATAAGAAAAAATTAAATTCAACAGAGTGCATGTTATTCATCCTGCTCTGTTGACGGGGGTAGCGACGGAGAAGTTTGACTAGTCAGACATAACATTTTAGCAAAATGGACTATGGACTGGCCAAAGGTCGTTACTAATGGCAACAAATTCAAATTCGTATCTTTTACCGAATTCAATTTATTTATTAGATACATGCATGCATGCATAATTGCATACGACATCTCTATTCTCCAGAAACCAATAGTCAATCCAATAACCAACCCGACACGCCTTCTGGCTATCTCTTTCCTTTTACCCTGCGGAAGTCTTCTTTAACCCGTAGTGGTTATATTATATTGTGGAAAAGTTGGAGGGGGCTTTGGTAAAATGTGCGAAGTTGTATTGGCGGGGGTTGGCGGCTGGAGAAAATCCCAAATTTTTGACGGAAAATTTGATGTGCAATGACGCCGCGGGAAAACTAAAATTGATGGTGCCGCGTCGCCTTTCCGCGAAACTCCGTGCGGATTCGGGTATTACCCCCCCAGTTTCGCTATGGATAATCTGCATGCAATCGGTGTATAGTGAGAAACCACGACACATGGGTGATTTGGTGGTTAGGAATTAGGATGCTGGACTTGAATTTATTTATTTTGTATTCTTTCTTGAGTTGCCTGGGAAGAAAACTGTGAACTTGAATTAAGTGTCGTGGATTCGGTTAGTTTATCAGTAGAGGTTGTAATATTTTTAGATGGTATTTAGCATTTACAATTTAATATGGAACAGAAAAGAAAAACGTTTTTTTAGAGGAAAAATATTAAGCTCCAAGAGCTAAAATGCAATAGAAGAACTATGCCTAAACTATTAAAAATGTTGCCCGTATTTATTACAAAAAATATATACTTTCTTTTTATACACACGAAGTACTATCTTCTATCATGAATAGATGCAATCATCATCAAAAGATCTATTAATCATGGGATCAACTAACTATTTGGGATCAATTAATTATGGGTCCCATTATATAATTAATAATTAAGGGATGGATGGGGAAATAAACTGAGAGAAATAAATCTTTATTCATTAATTATTTGCTTAGGCCTTTTGCTTCTTAAGTATTTTAACAAGTGTGACCATACAAATTAAGCACGGTGAAAGAATGCTCGTTCTAAAATAGATATTGTTCATATTTTTGAAAGAAATATTGGTACCAAAAGAATTCTTAAAATAGAATATAAGAAAATGAAATTTCAATAAAATTTGTCATATACATTACCATTAACATTTTGCAAGCCTAGGATGTCAGAGATCATATTTGTTAAAAAAATAATTGACACGAACAAGTCATGATTTTAGATTTATTATATATTTGCATATGATATATAAATGAAACAATCGTTTAAAAGGTGTTCTACATTGATAGAGATTTAAATGCTCTATTTCTTACCGTCATTAAATTTGATATCTAAAAGTTTGACGCAAAATAAAATATAATTCTTAATTTCCTCAAAAAGAAAAAATCCTTAAATAGCTAAATAAAAATATTCAAAAATATTGGAATGTGATCTATCTCGTTACCTATACATGTACACTGAAAATTACAAATTTTGACTATTTTTATGAGAATCAAGAAAATAGAAAACATTTTTGAACCATTCTACTGAAATTGTATCTATTGAAACCTAGGATTTGTTATGTAAATTAAGCAAAGTTTTGATTAAATTAGGTTTGATTAGGTTAGAAATGTCCAAAAGTTCAAGTTACTGCCCTAGTTATGTTTATTTTACAGGTAATCAAGTGCTTGGAGCTTAACAGAGCAAAACGGGTGATCTGTAGCAAGTCAACACGAAATTTGGAGCAGCTTTCACATTTATTGCGGACCGAAATGAAGTTATTGCGGGCCGCAACATTATCAAACAGAGCCAGTTTCCAGACTGTATTTCTTGAACTTTTATTGCGGCCCGAAAGCACCTTTATTGCGGTTCGCAAGGACCTTTATTGCGTCCCGCAATGACCTCTACAGATTTTTTTTGCGCAGTCTGTTAACTGCCTCCATGCACTGCGGCCCGCAATTAGGTCGGTTCAGAGCCCGAATTTGCTATTTTTGGTTGGTTATTTTTAGGTTTTTGAGGAGGGTATAAATAGGAACCTGTAGAACAGATTGAGTATGGTTTTTTAGAGTTAATTTCTGATTGTGAACAAGGAAGAGCAAGGAAAAGCTAGAAGAGAGAAGAAGGAAGAAGAGATCATTATTGATCAACCGGTTTTATTATTTTCTTTCCTTTGGAACTCTTTTATTCTTTTGATTTGATTTGTATCTTAGTCATTGCTGGCTAAGGGCTTTTCTAGGGTTGATTAAGGTTGTACTTGAAACTTTTGTTATGATTTAGTTGATTTTATTTTATATGTTCTTGTTCTTTGTTATAATATATTCTTTATTTGAATTGCTTGTGAAGACTTAATCAAAATTGCATGAAACCCTAGGATTTGGTATTTACAATTGAGAAATTGAATATTAGATCCAGACCATAAAGAATAGGGTATTTAATAGGCTAAGTACTGAGAGGTGATGCTTGTCTTATACGGGCTTTACCCAATAGTTTAGATAAATTGTGTCAAGTACCGAGAGGTGAAAGATGATTTTCTGAATAATTGGGACAATAAGGACTTAATGACTTTAGATTAGAGTAGCCAAATACCGAGATGTGACGTTTATTCTAATTTAAAGATGATACTAATATAGAGATATCACTTTGTACCTACAATACCCAACTGTGCCTTCATAAATATTAGAACAAAATTTATAAACCAATTAGTCGTAACATTAGTGGATAAGAACCCTAAGAAACCATAATTTCTCATACTTGTTAAAAATTATATTTTTCTTTAAAGACTTTAGTTTAATTCAACTTAATCACAATCAAACCAACCTTTGAACAAACAAATTCCTTTTTACTTTCTTTTACTAAATTAAATTGTTAGGTTATAATTAATATTCCAACTTGTCCCTGTGGAGACGATCTCTAAGTACTACTTGACAAGGTTGTACACTTGCCACCAAATTGGGTATAATTTAGGATTTATTACTTGTATTGCAAACACCACATCACTACGCGAATGGATTTTTACATGTTCTCAATAAATGTCCATAGCAAGGTCAAATTTTATATAAAAAAGTAATACATATCCCATTCACAACCCTGTGTACTGTTTTTTAACTTGATTTTTAAATTATAATTATCTAAATTTTTATATAAATACATATAAATATTTTTTTAATCATGCCGCATTATTAAAAATAATTCTTCTTACATTGTCTACATAACAATAACTATGAAATTTCGTTCCAATCACTTCTATTGCCTCTTCATTTAGAAATTTATATAAAAGAAACTAGTTACATCCAGTGGTGCCGACTTTTTTTATTAATATTAAATTTTTTTTTCAAAAATATTCAAATTCCGAACAAATTTCAAAAACTATCCAAATTAGTTATTGCACTTCTATTGCCTCTTCATTTAGAAATTTATATAAAAGAAATTAGTTGCATCCAGTGGTGCCAATTTTTTTATTAATATCCAAAAAATAAATAAAATTTTAAAAAATATCCAAATTCCGAACAAATTTCAAAAACTACTCAAACTGGTTATCCAATAACCGGATTTGGGACAAATTTCCGGTTAATGGTTTCCCGGACTCAAAACAGTATATCCGGTTAACCATTAACAGGAAAGTTATATTTTTATTTAAAAAAAAAATAAAAAAATCCGGTTAATGGTTAAGAGGGCTTGCATTTTTTTTAATTTTTTTTATGTTGTGTTTTTTTTAATACAATTTTTTTTTTATTTTTTGTATTGAAATATTAGAAATGTTGAATATATTTATTTAAAAATAGATGGAATACAATATAATTTGAATTATTAGAAAGACTGCAACAAATAACCCGAATCAATATTTTTCAGGCCGGATTTTTCGCGGCTGTAAGAAAAATTAATATACTTCTTTATGTGATATTAAAAAAAATAAAAATCCTGAGATTTTGAGTTATTGATCCCGGTTGAAAAGTCACTTCTATGTAATCTAGAGAATATTGTGATTCTTCTAGGACATTTAATTTATAAAAAGTTATATCTATTTTGAGAATTCTTTTTGAATAACAATTATTAAATAACTTAAATTTTTTTTTTCAAAAATAGATACAACTTTTCATAAATTAAATGTCCTAGAAGGATCACAATATTTTCTAAATTACATAGGAGTGACTTTTGAACCGGGATCAATAATTCAGAATCTAAGCATTTTTATTTTTTTCCAATAACACATAAAGAAATATATTAATTTTTCTTACAGCCGTGAAAAATCTGGCCTGAAAAATATTGATCCAAGTTATTTGTTGCAGTCTTTCTAATAAATCAAATTATATTGTATTACATCTATTTTTGAAGAAATATATTCAACATTTCTAATATTTCAATAAAAAAATAAAAAAAATTATGTTTTAAAAAAAAAATACAAGTCCGGTTAACCATTAACCATATTTTTTTAATTAAAAAAAAATGAAAATATAACTTTCCAGTTAATTGTTAACCGGATATACTGTTTTGAGTCCAAGAAACCATTAACTAGAAATTTGTTCCAAATTCAGTTATTGGATAATCGATTTGGGTAGTTGATAAGCCGAAATTGTATCTGTTGAAACCTAGGGTTAGTTAAAAAAATTAAGCCAAGTTTTGATTAAATTAGGTTTAATTAGGTAAAAATGTCCAACAGTCCAAGTTACTGCCCTAGTTATGTTTATTTTACAGGTAATCAAGTGTTTGGAGATTAACGGAGCAAAACGGGTGATTTGTAGCAAGTCAGCATGAAAATTGGAGCAACTGTCAATGTTATTGCGACCCAAAATGAAGCCCATTGCGGCCCATAGTGACTTCTACAGTTTTTGCCCGACAAGTTGTGAACTGCCTCCACTCATTGCGGCCTATAATGAATGTATTGCGACCTGCAATAAGTCGGTTCGGAGCTCGAATTTGCTATTTTTAGTTATTTATTTTTAGGTTTTGTAAGGGGGTATAAAAAGGAAACTTATAGAACAGATGAAGGGAGATTTTTGAGATAGAATTTCTGGCTTTTAAACAAGGAAAAGAAAGGAAGAGAGAAAAAGGGAGAAAAGAACATGAATTATCAACCAGTTTTATTATTTTCTGTCCTTTAGAACTTTTTTAACTCTTTAATTTCATTTGTGCTTTAGCTTTGACTGGCTAAAAGCTTTTTTAGGGTTAATTAGGGTTGTACTTGAAACTTTTGTTATGATTTAGTTGGTTTTATTTCATATGTTCATGTTCTTTATTATGATTTATTCTTTATTTTAATTGATTGTGAAAACTTAATCGAAATTCGAGAGGTGAAAGACGGTTTTCTAGATTAATTGGGACAGTAAGAACTTAATGACTTTAGATTAGCGTAGCCAAGTACCGAGAGGTGACATTTATTCTAATTTAAAGATGGTATTAATATAGAGATATCACTTTGTACCTACAACATCCAACTGTGCCTTTATAATTAAAAATAAATAAATTTAATAAACCAATTACTCATAACACTAGTGGATAGGAACCAAGAAACCCTAATTTCTCATATTTGTTGAAAATTAGATTTTGCTTTAAGACTTTAGTTTAATTCAGTTTAATCAAAACCAAATCAATCTTTTGAACAAACAAAAACCTTTTTATTTTATTTCACTAAATTAAATTGTTAGGTCATAAAAGATATTCCAAATTGTCCCGGTAGAGACGATCCCTAAGTACTACTTGACAATGTTGTACGCTTGCAACCGAATCGGGCGTAAATTAAGATTTATTGCTTGTATTGTAAAAACACACATCAGTAGTTTTTGAAATTTGTTCGGGATTTGGATTTTTTTTAAAATTTTATTTATTTTTTGGATATTAATAAAAAAATCGGTCAGTGGTGGATTGAAGAAGGGAGAATGGAGGTCAATTGATCTCTATTTTTCTAAATATTTTTTGTATTGTTTATGATTTTTTATATAATTTAAGGTAAAATGTTTTAATATAGTAAAATTAATTTCTATTTTTTACATTTTTTTTTTAATACAATTGACCTTATATATTTAATCTATAGTTCAAAAGTCTGATTTGACTACTGATTAGATCCAGTCAACTATATTAGCTCGCATTAGTTTGAAATTCCATATCAAATGACATAACAGATTGCATGTATTTATTTAAATTTAACCAAGGTATTAAAACGTGAAACACCGTGTCTACGTCACATCAGCAAAGGGGGTGAAGCTTCACTGAAGCACCATGTCTACGTCACAACAACCGAGGAACATGATCCCAATTCCTGAACCGGGCCATTGTTTAACTGTCGTATTTCAGTATTTCACAATTCACACACGTGGCACACAATTATTTTTCCACAAAAGCTCGTCGTGGGCACGCGAGCTAAAATTTCCTCTTTTAACTTTGTTGAAATAAATTATTAAACCTATGCATTTCCGTAATTATTTTAAATTATTTTGTTGATAAACACATTTGTATTTATTATTACGAAAGAAAATGAAAAAAAAATTAAGAGTCAATAGAAGCAGTTAAAAACAATTTTTAGAAATATAAAATTAATTCGAAGAAGATTCTTTTATAATCAGGTGAAGAACAGCTGTTTTTAAGAAAATAAATATGCTGCTATTCTCGAAGAATTACAGGAACCTGCTGTTCTAATCTCAGCCGTTAATATTAGTTAGAATCTACATCCGAAAATGTATTTCGTCAAGATTCGTGCATGAAAAAATATGAACAGTTAGGATCATAATAACAGGTCACTGTTATTCCTAAAGAATAGCAGCAGATTTATTTCTCTATTTTTAACCTCCAAGCGCCTTCTATTTTTATCTTCCCTGTAGAAGCAATTATTTACTTCACAAAAAGATATTCCATTAAATGGAAACTTGTTGAGGTCCATAACGAAAAATAATTTTTGTTTATAACTTCACTTGAGGGAAAGGAAATGGTCCACTAGGTTTTCCGAATTTCTTTTCTAAAATAAATAAATGATGATATTATTCCAAAATTTCCCAAAAATACCTATTGCTTGAGTTGTTGGCATGTATACCCCTAGCAGGAGAGTAAGCCTAAACCATAACAAATTTAAGTTTTAGGAATCTTTCTTGTAATTAAATTACAATATGCACTGACAGCTTTTTCGCTTTTTACTGACTTTGCCTTAAATTCTCTGATCTCTTTATCGTCATATTCCGTGTTGCTGACTCTATAAAACAAGGTGTGGCGGGTCTACATAGGAGAACAATAGGGTAAAAAAATAGTTCGTCTCATATTCTCTACTTCGACTCTACCCACAACCTACTTTCAGAAATGGAAAAAAGGCCACCATCGGCAAACTAGTATAGGACGGAAACGGATCTAAGCACAAACGAACAATAAGAGATTTTTTTCTGGTTCAGCGTTCTTCATTTGCAACTTGTCATTTCCCCGCCGAGAGAGTAAAGTAAAAAAGAAAAAAAAGAAAAATAAAGAGTAAAGTGGGTATTTAATTACTGAGATTTAAAAAAAAAATTCAATAATTGGAGGAGTGGGTTTCTACAATGAAGCTGAACTTCGGCCTCTTTTACCAATAAAATAATAGAAGAGCTGGAGCAATCTGATTTCCTGAACTATCTCGTGTGTATTGAGATGCACCTGATTCTCACTAATTTTAAATTGTTTGGTTGAATATTGATACAGATGGAACATCTTTGGTTTAACAACGGACCGAATTTGATCCAATTTCTATTGGAAATAAGGTTCACATTCTCTAAAGTAACTCAAAATTTGAGTTTTGAATTGGACAGTTCGATCAAAATCCGAACCAATTCGGTCCAGGCTTGTAATTCATGGAGTCCCTGTATTAATCGTCCAGATCTAAATTCAAAACTCTAGTTTACTTGAGACGATCTGATTTCTCAAAGTAGCATGATTCCATAATTAAATCGGAATTGCTGAGTTTGAATCCTTTAGGGTAACTCGACTTTTGAGTTTAAATTCAGACCGTCTGATCAAAACCCGGACCAATTTGACTGACGTGGAATGTACATGCTCATTTAATATTTGTGCTAATACAGATTTGACAGTCAGGATCTAAACTCAAAATTTTGAGTCACGTTAGGTGATAGCAATTCACTGCAGCATGCGCCATGATAGATGTAAGGTAAATTTAGTGATATGATGGTGCTTACGCTCGCCCATTTTCCTAAAAGGTATATGGATAAGAAAGAGGGCCTCCGCGTACACTGGGCCTGATAACAACAAGTCATTTAATTGACATCATTTCGGACCCAACTTTTAGAACCTGGTACGTAAAGGGGGGAAAAAGTGTTCCCTTCAAAGTGACCAATCAGCACATTACACGTGCCCGTCAAATATTCGATTTTTTATATTTTTTTATAACTCTCTTATAGGAATTTGTAAAACAAAACATCTCTGCAGGATAGTACTTTTTTTTTTTTTTTTAATTTGACTGTTTAAAGCTTCATTATTTTACTTTTTAAGTAAAATATATGTAAAAGATTATGTTTGCTAAACTAAAAGTACTTGTTTTTTTAGTAGACAAGAGTCAGAAGACATACAAAAATATTTCAAATATTCTGGAATATAATGTTATTACAAAAACTGCTGAATCAGAACGAGGTTTCAACTTTAGTTTTGTAGGAATGAATATTTGTCATTATTTTATCCCTATAATCTAACTGGGGGTTAAGGGTTCAGTTCTCGCTGGATCATAAATATTATATATAATCATGGGCTTAAATTTAGGCCCATATTCCATTTTGCATTCAGTTTTACTTAAAACTAATGTTGAATATAGCGCTTACAGTTATAATTTTGGGCTTTGATTTTGGGGTCACCTTGTAACTCAGCGGTGAGTTTTCGGATTTCATCTGGACTCAAAAGCTGATGAGAGCAAACGTTTGGGCCTTTTTAATTTAAAAAAAAAAAAAAAAAAGATCGCTAGAAGGAGGGCTTGAACCTCCGACCTTGTGGTTAACAGCCACACGCTCTAACCAACTGAGCTATTCCAGCAGTTACTGCACTCATGAAAATTGTTTTTTATATAATCTCAATTTTATATTTTAATTTATGTATTCAGGTGTTCCATACAATACAATAAAGGCTAAAATATTTTAACAGAGCAGTTCTGACTTCATATAGCGCATAGAATATAGAATCAAAACAACACTGCATAAAACTTGTATGCTGTATAAAGCCAAAACTACTCTGTTTAAATAATTTCTCTACAATAAATCACCCATTCAAGGCACGAGTCTAGCTAATATGACATGATGATTTTTAAAACTTATAAGGTAGCCTTTAAACGACAGATTTGAACTGTTCAAACCAACTTATTTTATTAGCGACATTTACATGCAAAACTTATAAATTTTTGAATTATTTTTGTATCAAGTCAAGCGGTCAAAAACTAATGAAATATGAATGCATTAAAATTAACTTAAAAAAAAGATGCATATTTAACCACTTAACTTGATATTAAATAAATTCAAAAAATTATAAATTTTGTAGTTAAATACACTACTCATCAAGTAAATTGGTTTGAATTGTTTGAATTCGTCGTTTGGAACCTATCCGCTATGTTTTGAAGTTTAATACTGCTATGTTGTAACCTTATTTTCATTTTTCTAATGCATTCATCTGGCACCCTATGACCGATTTCAAAAAAAGAGAGTATATTGTGTGAAAATAAGTTAATTGGACCACCCCGTCTGTGGGCCCCTCGTTATCTCCTCGGAAAAAATTCTTATTTTCTGCGGCTGCTCCGTTTCTCGAAGACGAATCAAATGATTAATGATAATTTATAACTGAGTTGGATGCGTTGCTTTGAGAATTAAAATATTGTTTTAATTTCTGTCAATATTTTGCAACTTTAAAATGCAAACAATCTGTACTGAATTTCTGATCATTCAGTACGATTTCAATATTAAAATATATTTTGAGACAACATTTCATATTTTCTTAAAAAAAATACTATTTTTCTTAAAAAATCACTATTTTTTATGGTCTAAGATTTTATGAAAAACAATGATTCTCTACCTATTTAAAATATATATATATTTTAAATTTTTTTTTGATCTCTAAGTACATTTTTTTGTTTCTTTTTGGTTTTGTTTCCCAAAACACAATTGTCCAACTCTTTATAATTTATATATTATGGAGTCAGTCACAAGATTCGCGTTTAATTTGCGAATTAAATGTTTTTGTGGTGATGACGAATCGAACAACGAATTATTCGATTAACCAAACTTTGACCGAATTATTCGCAAATTTTATAAACTATTCCCAAACCTTTTTATTTTTTTTTGCTCCTTTGTAGGAGTAAGGCCTCCGGTCCAGATAATTGTGAATGATTCACAAATCATGTCCATTTTTTTTCTGAATTACGAAATTTTGGTCTCACCTCACCGACCTCGAATAATTAATTTATCACCATGTTATGGATTTGGATTTATGAACAATTGGTCATCTTAACAATCACTTATATTATTAGATAGACCAGAAACAAGATTTAAGAAAAAAATTGATAGTAATATTCAACAAACAAAAATAAGAAAATAGTCGACAAAAGAGAAATATGTCCTGGACTATCAAGTTGGCACAAAGTAATAAAAGACAGCTATCAGCCTATCAAGCTACGGCCACGTGACACTGTGAGTCTGTGACAGGCTGACAGCGTGATCTGCACCGACAAACCTTCCGGTTGTTGATTTCGCATCCTCTGAGATATCTCATATTTTGCGTGACTTCTTGGAAAATCTTAACCGTTTCATTACGTTCGGCGCGAGTCTCAAGGCTCAAATAATACTGGCCCCCTACGTCACCTTCGAATAGGAATCTGACACGTCGGTCACGCAAAATGTGAGATATCTCAGAGGATACGCACTCCCGGTTGTTCTTCTTATTATCGAGATTCTTTGTTTGACGTTTCTTTTGGAATAGAGTCATCGTAAGTTGCTGACATGTGGGTCCAGCAGAACCAACAACAGCAATGTGTATCGAATCAAATAGTAACAAAAGAACCATGGAGCCGGTCCGTCAGTGATTTGCAAAATCTTCATTTCAATAGTTGGAAAGGCAAATCCAAATTCTGGCCTTTCTTTCTTTTTGTATTTTTGTTTTGATCTTTTAGAGGTATTGTGGCAGACTGGCAGTAAGTCGGTGAATGCCGACTTCACGTTTTTACGCTGGGATCGAGTAAAGATATATATATATATTTTTTTTAAATAGGACTCTTTTTAACTCTTTTAACGGAACAAAATTGTTATAAAAATAGTTTTCACCGTTAAGTAAAAAAACTATTTTCTCCAATAGAGATCAGTGGAGTCATTTTTATAATAAACTTTATAGTTAGGCTAATATAACACTAGTGTTATATAAAACTAAATAACACCACATCTTAAACCCTTAGATCTGCTTTAAGATCCGTAATATCCGTTTTTATTGTTCAAGCACTTCATTTTGTACGAATCTTAAAACAGATCTAAGGGTTTAAGATGTGGTGTTATTTAGTTTTATATAACACTAGTGTTATATTAGCCTAACTCTAAACTTTATATTTATCTCTTGAATCAGATGTAATTAGGAATCGGTGAAGAAAATGGTTTTTTTGCTACACCAATTCTAGAGATCGGTGAAGACTAATCCTGCATAAGTTGCTTGTTTTGTTAAAATGATTAAAAAGAGTTCTATTTAAAAAAAAATCTCGAGTAAAGATAAACAAGATTAATAATTTTTTCATTTAGTTGTATATAATTTTTTTAATATTATATTTGAATTGTAAAAAAATATTAATTATTTTGTCATTATCTCTCTTAGTTATAATTAGATAATTTTAATATGGTCATTATATTTATATAAATATTTCTTTATGATGTATGATTTTTATTTAAAAAATTTCTAGTTTCGTTTCTGAGTATGAACTAGTATTTTCTTTAGTTGTGCAGTGAGATAGTTGATACACAATCCGAATCAATTATTGAAATCAAATACATTAAATTAAACCCGACAGTTTTTTTTTTTTTAATATTAATGTCATTTGAAAAATATATACGAACCCTTGTAGCCATAGCTCGTAGTCTCGTAACCTTGTAGGCCATCATTGCTCAATAGTTGCCTATGACTACTAGAGATGTAAACAGATCAGATACGGATTGGATAGTGATCAACTCATATTTGTATTTGTATTTTTTTTTCGGATACAGATATAAATCAGATATTATCAAATATGAATATGAATACAGATATAATTCGGATTCTTAATTAAAAAAAAATATATAATTAACTTATTATGCAATTACAAAATATATATCTATTTAACTAAAATTCATCATCAGCTAAAAAAAAATACAAATACGGATATGGATTGATCACTATCCGATCCGCATCCAATCCGTTTGCTTCCCTACTTCTCAGTCATTGGATGAATAAATGCATGTGATTTCCAATTGGATGAATCAATTTGACAAGTGAAAGTTGAACTTTCAATGACAGCGACGCTATGTTCAAGCATATAAAGCTACAAAGCTACGTCCAAGCATATAAACGCTATGTTCAAGCATATAAAGCTACAAAGCTACGTCCAAGCGTATAAAGCCACACAAAACAGATATCCGAAAATTATAACATGCGGATACGGATAATTATCCATATCCGTATTCATATCTGCTTCTCAGATTAAACCTAAATTTGTATTTGTATCTACAAATTATCTGAATATAAAAAATTCTGAAACAGTCGGATAATATCCGACCTGTTTGCATCCCTAATGACTACACTAATTTGTTTTTTTAAGTGCTTCTGCTTTTCTTATTTTTATTTGTGTGGAACCGCACTCTCAGGCACTTTAAAAGGAATTTTAGAGTTTGAACCATTTTATTCAATAAGTTAGATATGGAAAAAGATCTTTTTTTTTTTTTTTTGTTAACTGGTATGAGTATAGATAAGAATTTGTTTATTATTAACTAAATGAATAAGGATATGGATAACGATTATTTTGTACTCGTTACTCTATAGGATTATAAAATATAAAATTATTTATATTCAATTAAATTTTGAGTGCATCTAGATTTACTTTTTCATTTCAGTGCCCTAAATTGCATCTTTCTATTCTAGTGCACTAAGTTTGTATCTTTGATATATTTTTCCTCCCCTCTTCGTTTTCTTGCCTTTTTACTCAATCATAAGAATGAAATGTAAATTTTGTAAGAATTTGACTCAGAAGACCGAATATGAGAAACGTCTCACCTTTGAGTATCAGACGTCTGATACTTTTATTGGTTATCCACCAGGATTAACCAGAGAGCGGTTTATTTCTTTTGCCAGAAATATCATAAATTGCGAAATTTTGCAAAAATACTATTCACCGAGAAAAGGACAAAATAACAATATTTACGACTCGCAGTTATTCCGATTCACTAATAAGTAAAAACATAAATACTGCGACTTTCACGAATATATTATTTCCGGATCCCGTAATAATTGCAACCGAGAAAGAGAGAAAATAGATTACCGAATCGATTCAATATCTCAAAAATTAGTGATCTTCTCTCTACCCCACCCCTATATTTATAGGCATTTGAGGAGGTTTGGCCAATGGCCAAAATACCCCCAAAGTTTGGCCTATTTACAAGAATACCATGGAGGTGTTCAATTTGATTTTGTGCACTTTGGTTGGATAAGAATAATGACATGTCATGTGGATAAGGATGACATGTGAAAAAACCAAGATGTCCTTGGCCCAAATTCAATTAATATCCATATAATTATTCTTAACAATTATATTTCTTGCGGTTGTTGTTTCAATAACTTTTATACAATATGTCATGCACATTTATAAATTAACCATTTGTTTCTGCCTGTTATCTTATATGACATTTATAATTTAATTATAACACATATAATTAATTATAACCATCTTAATATTAATCATAATCAATTTATTATTAATCAATAAGATTATCTGATTAGCTCTTATACGGTGTGACCCAATAGGATCTGTGTTATGTTGGTAAATAGAATTAAAACTGTTTTAACTTCCATAATCATAGGAGGCATCTGACATCTGCACTATGACCACCAAATTACACAGATGATGCTGTACTGTACAATACCACGATCCAGTAAACTATTTTACTTGTGTTAATTCTTTTGTCTTATAGCTATCAGATCAGTTTCAAGGTAGATGTGTGTCATCCTTGCAAACTTAATCTTTTCTTGATCTTGAGCAGATTATCAAATATAATTATTCTTGTAATTATACCGCTAGTAGATAATCTTACTCTACCAAGTGGCCCAGTGATACTATAACTCGTATAGAGATACGAGGGACAATAGTATTTTTGATAAACTATCACTACCTCAGTTAAGCTATGTGTACCAAAGAGCTACCGTTAAGACTGCGTTTTATTGACAGCGTTAGATAACAATCACACATACACATCTCTTAGTAGGAAAGATAAATACCTCATACTTTAGAACTTAATACTGAATGAAAACATTAATGCCACGAACGCAATTCTATTTAATGTTTTATTCGGGGTCTGTCAAATACCATGTTCCTAGAACATGTATCTATGTGATTAAAATGACATCTCTTGTGAAATGGTTTGTAAAACTTAACCATCTTTTAATCCACATACTAACCTTGTAACGGTTAATTAGTGTTTTTGCTAATTATCTCAGTTAGAGACTTTTAAGAATATATATAATCTATATTATGAAGTTTTACAATTCCAGTTATTGACTCTAATCAGTAAAAGAAATGATTCATAAATGCAATAATACTCAATGCAACAAAATGACAGTTTATTAATCACTCAATTCATGAACAAAGTTTTATGATAAATTATCGTATTATTGACTTCTAGATTATTACAAACTAACATTTTGGTGGTAAATTCTATTTTGTGTAATTTAATTGTGTATATTGTTTGTATTTGTATGGTATTTTAGTGTTAAATTAAAATTTGATGTATAATTTGATTGTGTAAATTGCTATTGGATGGGACCACGTAGGCTGGGCTGGGTCGGGTAAGGCAACCCATTAGCATAGACAGGTAGGCGCAAATATGAAAGAAAAGCCCATGGGTGGGCCGAGTATAGATTTCCAGGCCCATTATATTGGACCAGGCAGGTAAGATATAAATTTTTATCAGGCAAGCCATGCATGAGTTTGATAAATATCTGTGGACTTGACTCATTGTCATTCCTAAACCAGACAGGTCAGGTATAAATTTTTATCATATGAATTTAATAAAATAGGGACTCGACCCATTACCCATTGCCATCCCTACCTAGGATCAGTCAGGATTATACAAACTCTAAATAATTCAAATCAAAACCACTATATATGAGTCAATTCCTTTTCAAATTTAAGATATCCTGACTGAACTTGGCTCTGACGCTATACTTCTTGATTTATGTTTCGACCTAGAAATCAATATTCATTTAAAAAAAAAGACCTAGAAATCAATACAAACCTAGTAGGATGCATCGCATGACGAATGCAATGCCCAAGCGAACAAAATTCTTTCTTAAATTGATTACCTTTGGGATCCTTAATCATTGGACCGTTCTCATCAAATGGTTTAATTTGAGCAGGAAAGAAATGAAAAATCTCAACGGACTTGTATAAAAAATGCACGTAGTTTTGATAAAACAATGATTGTTTTTTAGAAATATCCAGAGCGACACCGATTTTTGGGAGCATTTTGGTACATATAAATCTCATGACCTTCACCACTTCTCGAAGTGGCAACCACACGTGCCACCCAATACTACCCTCCGCCAGATGGACCCCACTGAGCACGTTAATGACAACGACAACTACCAAGCACCTCTCTGGGAATTCCTTTTTGGCCCCTGATCCCTCCTGCATTTTAGAAAATATAAATAAATAAAAGGTATAATCCAAGTTTTAAAATTTTGACAAGTTTAAAGTCCTAACTCCTAATGAAGTTTTAAGCGAGAATATGCGCTCATAAATTTTGACTGAATTTTTGCGTTTATATTACCTATGATTGGATATTAATTTAAATATTTAAAATCGATGAATTCGGTCAGGATTTTTAATACAATTAATTTTGATTATGTAATACTATAATAAACTAATCGGATTAGTTTTAATTTTAAGCTGATGAAATTACTTTAATAAATAATATTAAACCTAATTATAATAATAACAGCAATATCATACTTATATAGTTAGATTAGTCACATTCTAACAAAAATATGATATTTGAGATATAAAAATTTATTTTAAACAAAATTTATATGATTTTAGATTTCGGTTAATTGGAATTACTATAACAACTAGTGTGGTTCATAATGGACATTATTATCACCATAATTACCTCAATTAAATTTCGTTGAGGAAAATTTTATCATCAACGAATTATGAAGGTAAAGAGTTATTCTTGACTTTGAGTTTATTTTCGATTATACTTTTAAATTTGTTGCAGGCTAATTAAGCAAATTCGTATCCTCTAAGTTAATTCAAATTTATAGTTAAAGAACTGGACTGTACGGTTTAAATTCACAATAACATTTAAAAATCTCTTACATTATAAGCGTGCGTCAGATTACTCTGATTTCTGATTGTACAGTCTGAATATCAACTCAAATAGTACGTTAATGCAAAGAATATTGATTCCATATCAAATTTATTCTTTATTTTCATCTCAAACATAGTAGCTAACATGCAGCATTAAAAGTAAAATTAAACAATGCCATCACTTTAACCTATAAATACCATTTAATGTGTCACAATGTGCTCTCTTTTAAGTATGTTTTATTTCGAAAAGTTAATTATCGAATTCAATAATATATTTTAAGTTGGACGAATTAAAAACTACAAAAAGAAGTTAGAAAAATAAAATTTGTCAACATGAAATCTAAATTAAAACCTAGTTTTTAGTTGCACGTTACTCTGTACTTAATGTACCAATATTTGAACCGAATCTCTTGTCCACAGGTGGACAAGTAAATTTCTGCCATTGTGGTCTATCTGTCCATCTATTCATAATTTAAATGATTATAATTGAAGTACGAATAGCATTTGAGTTTTGAAAAATACAACTAATTTTTAATCATAATCGTTCAAAATCATAAATAGATGAACAGATGAATTATATTTAAAGAAAAATTATATTTCCCAAAAATTAGCCTTCCAAGATAGAAGCATCACACAAGTGACTACATTTATGATACTCCAAGTCCAAGCTACTTCCCTCCTTGTCTCACTGTCCACTTAACTTTATTAACTAACTGATGGTACTTCCGTAATATAAACAGTTTACATGCCCATATACTTTCTTCTCTCCCTTACTTTAACAAAATCTCAGCTAAAGTACCAAATTATCACTTCCTGAGAAAGAAAAGAACCGAGAGAAGTAGGAGAAGAACAGACCGTACGCTGCAACTCCACTTGCAGCAATGTCCAACTGCAGCATCTGGTCTATTCTCTCACGCTTCTTAATTCTCTTCCTCTGCTCTCAATGTACACAAGCGTACAAAAACTACACTGTAGGAGATGAGCTAGGCTGGTATGATGAACTGGAGGTGTCCAGTGTAGACTACCAGAAATGGGCAGATGGGAAGAACTTTAGCCTTGGAGATTTCCTCTGTAAGTTTCCATAATTTCTAATTTCTATTATTTACATCTAGCTTGAATTGGAGATCTACTATTTCTCTCTTTTTTCATACGACATTTTTTTCCCAACACGTTACTTTGTGCTTAAGTTATTCTGATTCCATTAGTTAAGTATATATGTTGTAGGAGGTTTATCAATTAGGGAAGTTGATCTATTTTGATAAAGCACCAATTTAGAAAACAAATATTACTAGCATGTTCTTATGAGATAAAAGAAATTAGCAATAATGCTTTACTTAAATGGTTTTATTGTGGAAACTAATCCACTTGTAATTCACATGTTTTCAGTTGATTCATAAAATGAATAACAGCTTATAAAGTTATAATTCTGCTTAGGGGAAAAAATTGTGATTAGGTGTTACACTGTAACTGTTATAGCACTGGACTAATCATTCGGCGGTCCAATCCCGGCCACCTGTTCGACCACCTAACATCCAATTACAATGCACGGTGCGCACTGCAGCGGGTCCCGAAATCCCTCCCGGAACAATCCACAGGACTCCAATCATAGACTCTGTGTGTGCTGTTCAAGTTGAGTCTGAAAAGCGGGACCCGCCTTCTTTTGAAAAATAGAGGATCATTTATCTCATTCTTAATTAACTGTCTTGATGGATATTTCAATTTCTCTTTCGTGATGGCATATTCTGCAGCGTGGTTGCATTGGTTTTGTTTTTACTAGTATATACAGAACAGCTGGAGCTGATAAATGCCAACCCATCATGTCATGACTCATGATCTCACTTGGCATTTTTATTTCCTATCATGACTTTGACATGCCTTCCTGAAAAACTTCTGTATTAATTGATAATTCATCAAATAATCAAGCATCAGTAATATGTGAATATGTATGTTCTCAAGCTAGATGAGCTGATTTGTGTCGAGTATTTTACATTAGTCTCGGATTTCCTTCTGTTTTGTTCCGTAATTATAAAATAATTGGCTTATAATTATTGTAGATTCGCCTATTAAACTGTGCATGAGAAATCTCTGGGTCTAAACATCGCTTGATGGTGTAACAACCAGTAGGTCCAAAGTCATATTCGCAAAGTCAGGGGAAATATCAATTGATGCTTTCTAAAGTTGCCTTTGGTTTTCCATTTTGTAAAAAATGCAATTTCTCTGTTGATAATGACATATCCCAGCTCCTCTTTTTAATTCACCATCATCATTGATTGTTATAATAATTATTATATTATTGGTGATTGTTGATTTCGATGAAATCTGGTGTTAGCCTTTCCTATTTTTTTTTTGTATTGGACCTTAGTTTAGTATTTCCTTTTCTCTTTTATTGAACCTTAGTTTAGCCTTTCCCTTTTCTTTTCTTTTGTATTATTATACGCTAAAGTCAATATAATTTTAAAAGTGCAATTTCTAACATGCTTGTTGCTTCTTACTTCAGTCTTCCATACCGACAAAAACCACTCGGTGGTCCAGACATACAATGCAACCACATTCAAAATATGCGATGCCGATCAGGACATGAACACCACAGAGTGGTCAGTGAGCAACCCGGAGTATAGCAAAGACGCGGTCACAGTTTCTGTGCCATTGCTCAAGGAGGGTCCCACTTATTTCTTCTCAGACTTCTATGATGGTGAGCAGTGCCTAAACGGTCAGAAGTTTTCAATAAATGTGACGCATGGTCAGGGATTGCCCGAGAGTTTGAAAGATCCTGTTCCAGATGCTCCGGGACCCGCTAGTGCCGATGATGTACCTCCAAATGACGTGCCGGCGAACTTCGACCACCCAATGGATGATAATACTACCAGTAGTGATCCTTTGAAGCCCGTTGCTGGTTTGGGAAACAGGAACTGTGCTGTGTTTGGTTTCGGGCTTTTCGCAGTGGTTTTTGGTTCTTTAGGATTGTTTGGATGGATATAGATAAAATGGTTGTTTTATTTAATATATTATAGTGTTAATTTGTTTTAGTTTGAAAATAAGAGGTTTATTGTCTACAGAATTTTGTATAGAGATAATTAAAGTTCTCAATTTTAAGGATAACTAGTGATCTTATTTTGCATCAGGCTTTAAGAAAACCTAATCAGACCAAATACCAACATATACACCAAATTAACTTCATGTACATCATATATGGCTCAAAATTGCCATGCGCAAAGAGGTTATATGAACCCAACAGGGCAACGGCGGCATTAAAGATGCAAACATAACAATTTTGCCAAAGAGAAGGAAGGGTCAAACTGGAAACGTAAAAAATTAATGCTCCTGTCGAGTTTTGTTAAGAGAACTAAGCCATTAAAACATAAATCCGTTTACTTCTCCAGAATGCCATGCATTTTGCTCACCGACATTTTTAAAAATATCTATTTTGTAAAATATTTTAATAAAAATAATCAGATTTGAATTGAAATTTGAAAAATCAAACCGTGAATATTAATTCCAAACTGTGAAAAATATCCACAGTTTTGATTTTTTTTTCTAAACTCATTTTTTTTTTATAATATATGTATATGTATATATAAGGGATGGATTACGCTACTCCATGGAGTAAAACGCGTTTGTACTCCACGGAGTAAATTGCGTTTGTACTCCACACCATATTTTCATTTTGAAAATCCAAACGACCGATCCGAACCGTTAGATGTGATCTCCATATTGAAATGTGCTTGGAGACCAAATTTTACATTTTTTGGAATTTTTTTACTATTTATTAAACATTTTTCAAAATTTCTGTTTTGCTGTGAACAGTAAAAATTTTCTGGATTATTGGATCAGCAATTTCGAAAAATGCTCAATAAATCTCCAAGCACATTTCAATATGGAAATCACATCTAATGGTTTGGATCGGTCGTTTGAATTTTCAAAATAAAAATATGGCGGCGTGGAGCACCAACTCATTTTACTCCATGGAGTAGCGTAGCCTATCCCGTATATATAATATAATATATGTATATGTATATGTATATGTATATATAATATAATATATGTCTATGTATATATAATATAATAGAGATGGACTTGGGTGAGACGCGTTTGTACTTCACGCCGTATTTTCATTTTGAAAGTCCAAACGACCAATCCGAACCGTTAGATGTTTAATCCATATTGAAATGTGCTTGGAGACTAAATTTTACATTTTTTTGGAAATTTTTTAATATTTATTAAGCATTTTTGAAAGTTGTTGTTTTGCTGTGAACAGTAAAAAACAGTAAAATTTTCTGGACCATCAGATCAGCGACTTTCGAAATTGCTTAATAAATAGTAAAAAAATTTCAAAAAATGTAAAATTTGGTCTCCAAGCACATTTCAATATGGAGATCGTGTTGAGCAGTTCGGATCGGTTGTTTGAATTTTCAAAATGGCTAAATTGTACCATGGAGCATCAAACGCGTATACTCTGTCTCACCCAAGTCCATCTCAATATAATATATGTATATGTACATGTATATATAATATAATATATGGAGGTTGGCTAAGATCAAAGTGGTAGTTCCCGAGCTTTGGTGCTACCAATTTGTTTTTCAATTTTCAAAGTTCAAAATGTCGATCTGAACCGTTTAAGTTGTTGTCCATATTAAATTGTGCTTGGAGACCAAATTTTACATTTTTCTGAATTTTTTTACTATTTATTAAGCCACTTTGAAAACAGCTGATCCAACAGTGACTTTTGATTTTACTGTTTTGTTAAGCCACCGTTGGATCAGTGATTTTCAAAGTGGCTTAATAAATAGTAAAAAAATTCAGAAAAATGTAAAATTTGGTCTCCAAGCATAATTTAATATGGACAACAACTTGAATGGTTCGGATCGACATTTTGAACTTTGAAAATTGAAAAACGAATTGGTAGCACCAAAACTCAGGAACTACCACTTTGATCTTAGCCAACCTCCTAATATATGTATATATGTGTATGTATATATAATATATGTAAAGTGGGTCTATGGTACTATGAATATTACGATTTGGCACCGTGCTATGGCTCTATATTCAAGTTTTCAAATCCTAACGGTCGATCCTAATCGTTCATCTTGTCTCCATATTAATATGTGTTTGGAGACCAAATTTTACATTTTTTGAAATTTTTTTACTATTTTTTTAGATTTTTTGAAAATCACTGTTTTTGGATGGTCCGGAATTTTCAGATCAAGTGATTTTCTAAATATCTAAAAGAGTAGTAAAAATTTTTTAAAAAAAATGTAAAATTTGGTTTCTAAACACATATTAATATGGAGAACAAGATGAACGGTTCAGATCGGCTGTTAGGATTTGAAAACTTGAATATAGAGCCGTAGCATGATAACAACCCATGATATGCATGGTACCATAGACTCACTCATATATGTATATATAATATAAGATCTATCATTCAATTTTTTTTTTTTATAAACCCATTTTTTTTTGTCTGTTTGTGACTAAGTAAACGAAGGAGGAGATTGATTTTTTTGATAAACTCATTTTTTTGCCAACTTGCTTTTTTACATTATTATATGAGGAGGGATTTCACCCTTTTTTAGTGACACCGAATTATACTTTATATTTTCAAAGTTCAAACAGTCGATTCAAACCATTCAATATGATGGATATATTAAAATGTTCTTGCAGATCAAATTTTACATTTTTTGGAATTTTTTTTACTATTTATTAAGATGGGTACAAAAATTTAATGGTCTAAATATAGTGATTCTATTAAATATTTAATAAATAGTAAAAAAATTCCAAAAAATGTAAAATTTGATCTGCAAGCACATTTTAATATATCTATTATGTTGAACGGTTTGGATCGACTATTTGAACTTTAAAAACTTTAAAAATCAAGAGTGTAATTCAGTGTCACCAAAAAAGGTGTAATTGGATCCCTCCTCATATTATATATACATATATTATATAAACATATATTATATATACACACACATATATTATACATACCGAGCATTTTTATTAAAACCCTAAAAAAAGGTTTTTACAGATTTGCCCTCGAGTTGGATTTAAAAAAAAAAAAATGCTCTAACCGCCTGGGACAGGGGTGGTCCACTAGAGACCTGACCACCTATAGGCCGATCTGTAAAAAGTAAATATATTTTAAAATAATAAATGGATAATTCTTGAATAATCTCTCAAGCTCTTGACTAAACAAAATACCGATCGTTATATGCCAACCGTTGATAGAAAACTTAAATTGAATTTGAGGCACTAAACGACGTATTTTTGCAATCCTGATGCTTCCGATGTCCGAGAGTTCCCCTGGATCGAAATTTGGATTGTCTTGTCCCCCCTTTCCGTAAAGTGGTCATACGCGCAAATCCGACTTTCATAGTCAAAGTTATGGTTGTTTAAAGTTTTTTTGAAAGCTGAACTTTTGAAATTCATAACTAACTATACAAAAATCTAAATAAATTGAAATTTGTGTCAATTTTGTGTATTTTTGAATGCTCTACATGTCAGTGTAATCACTATTTTCGTTTGGTCCCTGTATTAGTCCAGACTTGCTGATTTACTAGCAGAGGTCAAATTTGATATACATATATTTTATAAACATATACATATATTATACATATATTATAAAAAAAAAATCCAAACTTTGAAAAATATTCACTGTTTGAGTATTTTTAAAATTTCAGTTCAAAGATGGTTATTTTTATTAAAATATTTTTACAAAATGGGTATTTTTAAAAATGCCTGCTTTGCTCATTACATTATTTTGCCTGTAAAATAAAATATGCAAACAAACAGAGGTCTTTGGGGTCCAATGTTCTTTCCATTATATGTTTCTTAATGAGCCGGGTTAGCTTATATCTATCTATCGAGTATCGACTACTGGGTCCTGTTGGGTTATTTTGCTGGTGGCCGACATATTTTAGGCCCGTTAGAATTGAAGTCCGAATGTTCGTCAATTTGGAGGCTTTTAGTGCTCTTTTATCGGGGCTCAAGTTATTAGGCCCTACAAAGCAATACAGTACCTTTTAATAAGTGTAAAAATTTGGAATTTGGAATTCAGAACTGTATAGAATAAACAAGTAACATTAAAGATACAATAATGAATTTAAGCAAATATTGGTCGTCTTTATTTCAGATATTTTAAATAAATTAGGGGAGCCATGAAGTAAACAGCCAAAACTTTATTATGGCTCTCAAAAATCAACTCCGATATCAATTTGCATGTCTTTGTTATTTAAATTAGTGAGTGTTGTAAAGATTATTTTAGAGTTCCTTCAGTTAAACCTTAGACTAAAAAAACATGCGGATCAACTTTGAAGCAAATTAATTTTAAGCCATCTTAAATTAAAATAAGAAACTAAAAACCGAGCTAATTCTATGTACCATATAACATACACCTTCTCCAATTTTTTTGAATAAAGGTTAGAAATCAAACCATCTAACCATTTAATATCCACAAATGATTACTTCTTTCAGATTTCAAATTTACAATTTTTTAGACGAAAATCATTATCTTGTTACTAGATCAAAAAGCTGACTCTCTACGTCTTCTCCAAAATCACCTCCAAAATCAATAAACTCATCGGAATACAAATAATATCTAACTAATTTCTTTTACATGTTATAAAAAATTTCCCGTACTAATTCAAATAGATACGACAGATATTAAGCATATAATTTAGCTAGAATGTACTTACAGTGTGTTTTTGTTAAGTCTATTTATAAATTAAATCAATTTTCACCAAATTTATGGTCGGAAAACTATGGATTTGTAGGTATCAAACTTCAAAACAAAAATAGCTTAGCTAATTTAGCTTTTATTTGGTAATCCTCTATTTCAGTAAATACTTCTTCTGAAAGGCAGCCTTGCTAAAATAACTATAGTCTTGTTTAATACTAAAAATGACCTATCGAATACTGATAAACTAAGGTTAGTCAATTCTAATGTTACTAGATACATCACCAAAAAAGAGCCTGAGCATGCAATAGAGTGTAGGGTATATATCAACTCAACTTGTACTACATTGCTAATATGGACATGACAAAAAGCTTTTAGCTAGCTCATATATTGTTAATGTGTACTTTTACTTTTTTTTTTTTAATCTTTCTGTATATGTGAACCTGCATTTTGTACCGTATTGTTGTTTGAATAAAAGTCTACGCACAGTTTCGCTAAAAATTAAAACTCTGAACTTGTATCTTTTACTCATTCATATATTTATCGGTACTAAAATAAACATTTACATCCAGTATTATGCGTAAGACTCATCTATGGTGCATTTTACGGACAAACTCTAGATTTGCTTGTTCATACTGTTAATCAATTTAGACATCATTAGTGATCGAAATTATAATCAAAACTTACTGACAAACTCTAGATTATGTGCTGTACATATGCATACATTTATTAGTACTAAAACAACAATGACATCAAACATTATGAATAAAACTCAACAAGAAAGCAAAAGAAGCAAAGAGGTGGGCGAAAACTCTAGCCGTCCCTGCCATCTTCTTTCTTCCATCTCACGTCATAAACCTCCTTAGTTTCATCTATCTATTTGCCAACAAACCTCCTCAATTCCATCCTCACCTCCCGCCCCCCCAGGAGGGAAGTGGGGGATCCGCACTAACAACCCTCTCCTCTTCCTCCTCTTCTTCTCTGCCTTCTCCATTATCTCATCAGCCATTTTCCATCTCGTCCACCTGATTTTCTCTTCAAAAAATCCTAGCTGCTAGCAAGCACTATTTGTTCCTACCCCTTACCTCAGCACCTATCCGTCAGAAAAATAGAAAGTCGACAATAATAGTCCTAGTTATCATCTCTCTTATCTATCGGCACCTTCTATTTCTTCATCATTGTTGGAAGAACTAATAACAGTTGGCGATAATAGCATTAGTCATCGGCTCTCCTCTTTCTTTTCATTTCCATCACCACGGCACTTTGCCTTCTTCGCCCGTAATCCAAATAGAAAAGAAGAAGAAGAAAAAAAAATATCTCATTTCCTTAGGTCGCTAGCCAACCAATATTGAAGGTTATTGGTGTTTACTACTAAAGAATATAGTTTATTTCTTTTGTTGTTTTAGTTGTTTTTGTTGTTAGATGTGATGTTTACATGTTGATATAGTTTGAATGATATTTTAGATGTAGAATGATAGAAATATTTTACTTTTTAATTAATAAAAATTATACTGGTTCAAAAAAAAAAGAAAGCAAGCATTTACAGCGTTTGGCTTATGCTTGTCTGGTCTTTTGGCGGTACTTTTTGGAGCGAGTTATTAATTAAATATTTTATAATTTTCTTGGTACACATGAAATTTGTCCATTCTTTTCCCAAGAACCTCTGCGGAATAAATCAAATCAATCTATCTTTTTTTATTAAAAAAAGTTTCTAATTGCCAGTAATTACTAATTAAACATGATTGATTGTGCCAGGTTCACTCAGATCCAAAGCATCAGTATTACTCCTTTCATTGTGCACAAAAGAATACTTTTGCATTAGAAAAAACAAAAAGGTTCTACTAGCCAACATGCACATAAGAAATCAATAATCAAAACCAACAACATTAAAATCTTTCGAAAAGTTTAACACGATTCCAATCAAGACTAAAATATAGGTCAAAACATTGTATTCGAGGACAAACCCCTTCTACAATTGAACACTAAAATTCTGCAAATTCTAGACAGTGCAACATGAAAAACTGAGTAATATGATAAGAGATTTTAGCAACACGAAACACTGAGCTTAAGAATACCCTAGTTCTACTCTTAAAGATGACTGATTTTCACAACAGCTGATGCTCTTGGGAACTGACACAGATGGCCGACTACAGCTTGCTTGTCATAATCCGTACTTTCAATGCTTACGGTCAATGTTTGGAGACGAGGGGAAGACGTGAGTATTGATCCAAGAAATGCAAGATTCAACTCGGTTGGTACGAAGTCTTCCAGGCACACATTTTTCAGGTGTTCAAAGCGAAAAACTAAACCAGCAGATGTAGACCTGTCCTTCTGGTTTGAACTGTTACTTATCTGAGAAAAAATAGAATAGAGATGATATTATTGCAACAAAGATGAAATTCCACAATTGAAAAAACTTAATTCTTCTTTTCTCTCCCTTTCATGATTCTATTGGGGTAAAGATTCCATGCAAATGATCATTTGAGGTCTATATATTTTTGTATTACACGTCCCTGCAAAATCCCATAAAAAATGTAAAACCTCAAGCAAAGCATATATTTACTCCTCAATGACAGATTAATTTATTAAATATGATATCTACGGAGAACTTACAATTACATCAAGATCTTCTAGAATAGGGGCATTCTGAAAGATAAATGAAGCAGCAGTGATCTCTTCTGGGTTGCTCAGATCTATTTCCAATGTCAAAACCTTCAAATGAGAAAAACTAGTATGAACCCGATTCTCTTCCAGAAAATTCCCTTGAGCAAGATACTGTAGTCAGAAAAAGGAAAAAAAGGATAAAAAACTTTGTCATGCCAATTTGCAAAAAGATCTCAGAGCAATGGTTCAGTAAATTTGAAGACATATTCTGACTATGCCTTTATTAGAAGATATTTTATTGGTTAAGCATCTCAATTGTAAACCAGGGGCAAATAGGACATTTCCATCAGTAAATTTGATGGGAATGGTATCAGAATCAGAAGCCTGAAATGCGAAATCATCTTAAAGTCATGGTGAAGCATTCCATGAGACAAAGTACATGTACTGGCACTGGCAATATAATATATGGGGCACTATGATCATCTTTACTTCAAATGTAACTAAACTTTAAAACACTTCTACTTGATTAACAAAACTAATCCACAGGACACAGTATAAAAAACTAACAAAACCTGGTAATAACATGCTAGTGCCAGATAACCACCAGAAACTTTTGTGTAAAACTTTAACTTAAGAATACTAAAAATGATGAAAGATTATTTGTAGGAAATGATGAAATTAACCTGTAGAAAATGCCTATGTATGCCAAGCATTTTAATTTCTAGGACATCATGAAAAGCTCTAGAAAAATTAGTTCTGCATCCACCTTTTGGCATGGTATTTTCACCAGACGGATTCTTTTCCAAATCAACACATGCTCTGGCCAACCTGGGCGTAGATAACTGGAGATCTGTAAAATTCCCATCAATCAACAATCTTTCAAGAATCGGTGCTTCGATCCTGAGGCCAGATCTTTCTCTGAATTTCCTTAGAGAGAGATCTTTCAAAAGAGGGCAACTGCGTACTAGCCTCTCAATCTCAGCCCCGGTAAGAGAACAATTTTCAAGCCTAAGCACAGAGAGCACCTTAAACCCTTCATACACTTTAGGTAGTTTTACCAAACAATTGCACAAATCAACCGAGCTCAGGTCTTTACAAGAGAAGAAGCTTGAATGAAGCTTGTACTTTCGCTTAGAAGTAAACTCCAGAGTTAATTCACTAATTCCATTTCTTGACAGTTTCAGAATCCATCTGTCAAAGGCATCATGGCAAGATTGCTTAGTTGACAAATTGAAATTACGAATTGGCCACTTGTGGAGAAGGAACAACGTGTCGACAAATTTGACCAGCCTTGATCGGCTTTCTGGTAATTTGCTGGAGCGGAAGTAGGATTCCTGGATTTTGAGCTTGGGAATCATGGTCCATGTGTACCTCCATTTGGTTGACAACCTGTTTGTTCTAATAGCATCTTTTATTGGTAGATAGGAGAGAATTTTCGCTCTAATGGTTTCGTCTAGGTTGCTTATAATATCATTCTCTTTTTCTTCATCGAGTTTAGCTCGTTGTTGTTGCCGATCATCCATGGTTGTAGGTTCTCCGGAAATATCTATGTCAATAATCAAAAGTTTGACATGCAAAAGCTAATGAGTAAAATCTTGATTCTTTTACTAAGCAATACTTGTCCCTTGAATTGCCCTCTTCGTATGTCCCAACTTGAGTTCATATTAAATGCACAAACAGATTATAGAAAGGTAATTTCACAACGAATAACCATTGACCGAGGGGTTTTAGGTTGAAAAACCTTTGAATCGAAAGAGACTCACCTTAGTTCCGATTTACGCCGATCCTTTGCTTCTAGTTTGTTTGTGACCGACTGATCCTTCGGATTCAATTCTTCGAACTTCGAAGGTAAAGCAGCAACGGGGATGTGATTGTTTGATGATGGGATGAAATTTCTGGGGACAGCGTGAAAAACATGTTTGTTAATTATTAAGGAGAAAGAAGACGGGTCGTCGGGTCTCCAGTAGGATCCGAGTCATCTGATGGCTATAGTTGAGTTGTTTAATTGGACAGTAGACTATGCACTATGTTTATTTTTTTGAGAAGACCGAGGCTATCCAGCCGTCCACTGTTGACCTCATATTTTGTTTTTTAAATGTGAATTGTCGACATAAATTGTTCAGTATGAACTTTATGTAAAACTCTTACGTATATGTAGGTCAAATTTTATATTATTTAGAATATTATTTATTATTTTATTTACATAGATAAAAAAATATATTTGATTTGAATATTTTGGACCATCGCGATTTTCTATCCAAGAGCATCGTTATTTTTGAAACTTTATGAATTTTTAATCTAAAGTGGCGATCTTTATTTCAATTTCAGAATTGGATCCAGTTGAACAATTGGCTCAAATTATTTAAAATACATGATTTCTGATGTAACGTGACTTAATAGAAACTTTAAAATTAATTTCAGAAATATAAAAGTTTAGAAATTTTAGAGACTTTAATTTCTAAAAGACGGTTAGTAGTTATTTAGAAATCCATTTTAATTGCTGAGATAAAACAATATAAATAATTTTTAAAAATTGTAAAATTTGTTTATTAAGTACATTTTCATATGAAAATTGTGTTTAACGGTTCATATTGACTATTTGAATTTTAAAAATAGAGATATGAATTCATAGCACATGTCAATTTGATATTAATCCTCACTCTTGTGATAAATAGATGTAAAATATTTTTATTTTATTTTTTATCTATTTTAATACATTTATACTTGTTATTTATTGTTCCTCTTTTTTGTATTCAATTATTTAGAAATATAGAAAGATTATACACAACTAATTAATTGAAAAGTTATCAAATCATGCAGAATCCGACATGAAAAACTCATATTAATTTAATATAAATTATGTTCTAATTGTACAAATAAATTACTTCAATGCAAGGTTCTAAATAGCGATTATAGCAGCATAGTGGGGAGACAAAAAAAAAAAAAACTATTGCGAATAGCGTAGCTATAGCGGAAGCTATCACACATAGCGATTTTTCCTTTTCAAACTTTATATTCTATATTTCTACTAATTATCAGCATAATCAATATTAGAGAATTAATGTAACAACTAAATGACAACTAATCTAAGTCTATACTTTTTATCAATTACGCAAATAAGAAGGAAAAAAAAATCTAAAAAGTAATATTATTTAATAGTTTATACTTTATGGTATTACATATTATAATAGACAAAAAGCAATTAATTTTATAAGATAAATGAAGTCAATATACATATTTAAATATTTTATAATTATAATAATAACCAAAATCAGCTTTCAATTGAAATGAACGATAATAATTTTACAAATGAATACTATAAAAGAGTAATCAAAATGAAGAATTAGTATATGAATATTTCTCGATATAGAATGATAAAAGAAATCACAAATAAGAATAGAAACATATAGTTTGGTTTAGTATACTTATCATAGAAGACCATGTAACATTAGAAATAAGAATAGAAATATAGAAGTCCATATAAATTGCAAAAAAAAAAAACCATGTAGCATAGAGGGTCTCACATAGCGGTAATAGCAGTCAGCTATTATAGCTATAGCGGTTGTAGCTAAGTTAGCGCAATTTTATCTCATAGCTTAGTGTTTATGGTCCGAAAAAGCTATAGCGCTGCTATAGCTAGCTAGTTAGAACCCTGCTTCAATGTATAATGAACATTAAAAGGATTTCAGAATCTCATCAACTTTCGTACTTTATAAAATTTTGCTATTTTTGTTTTTGAGGGTTCAAATGCCTTCATTTTTTTTGTCTCATCATGTCTCTATTTTTAAAAACTAATAACTAAAAAAAATCTTAAAATTCAAAATAAAAACAGTTGAATATGAACTACATCATTTTATCTATGCATGTGTAAAAAATTATGACATTTTAACTTTGTTTTGGTTGTCATCTTGAGTTTGTAAAAATTTATACTAATATGGATAATTTCTAGACGTTGATTTTTTTAACTTATTGATTCACATAAAATAAAAATCAAAATGTGATAATTTTTTAGAAGCACATAGTAAAAATAACATAAATCATATCTAACGGTTTTATTTTAACGTTTAAGTTTTAAACTTTGAGTTATTTAAGTTTTTAAAATAAAAGCATGATAGAGACATAAAAAATGAAAGTATTTGAACTCTCCTCTTTGTTTTTACTTTTTTAAAATAAATACAGTTTCGGTCGGGCACATCGTGTGAGTCTTTTGGGTCAGGTCAGATCTTGCTACCTTTGACAATTAAAAATTAATCGAGCTAACTAGGCAAAATTTTTAAAATTACCATTCTTTGAAAATAAATAAACCAAAACGCCATGGATGGCTGGAATTTCGAAAAACGACATGGCCGCTTGCCCACAAAGCGGGCACATAGGAGTGGGCCGCAGCTGAGGGAAGAGGTTTATTTTTTGGGCCGCCTCTACACACAGCGGGCTGGGCCGCATTTGAAGAAAGCGGGCTGGCCGCTTTAGGGGGTAGCGGCCACGCCTCATCACGCCGCAGCGGCCATGGTATGGAATATATACCCCACAGTCTCGTTTTTTGTATCATAATCCTCAATCCTCATTCCATCCTTTCAAATCAGGTAATTTTTTTTTTCTAAATTTAAATTTTAGTTTAAAGTAGGAGTAAGGTAAATATTTAGGGTTTAGGATCAGGTAATTATGAAATTGTACCATGATAGACCTAAATTATATACATATTCGATCTGATTTTTATCACGAAATAACACCAAATATCTTGTATTTTGAATATAAAGTGAATAGATTACACCTAGGATCAAGTTACTGCGTTTGCTTGGTTTTAACTTACAGGAAATGAAGAAAAATGAAGAAAAATCGAAGAAAAATGCCCACTGCGAATACACGGTTTGGAATATGGGCAAAATAAGTACATAGATGGATTTCTGGACGCGCGCCAATTTTAAAAAGGTATAATAAGCTATACATCAAAATCCGTGCAAAACCGAAGAAAAATGTCCATTGCGAACACACGGTTTGGAATATGGCCAAAATAAGTACTTAGATGGATTTTTGGACGCGCGCCAATTTTAAAAAGATATAATAAGCTATACATCAAAATCCGTGCGGATGCACGGATCTCGATGCAGCTGCACTCTGGTCGCACAGGAAAAGTCCGAGCCTAGTGCGGATCTCGATGCATCCGCAGTGCGGATAGTGAAGACGCAGTGCGGATCCTAGTGCGGATTGTTAGGACGCAGTGCGGATCTCAGCGCGAATGATACTGTAGCAGTGCGGATCCCAGTGCGGATGATACTGTAGCAGTGCGGATGGTACTGTAGCAATGCGGATTGCAGTGCGGACGCACTGTAGCAGTCAGCTAAAAATAGAGTCTGAACTTAAAACGATTATAACTTTTGACCCGTAACTCCGATTAAGGCTTATGACCACTTTTTGGAAAGCTAGCGAGAAGATCTACAACATGAGAAACTAAAAACTAAAATTTTTCTCAGTGCGGATCAGCCCATCCGCAGTGCGGCTCGGAGCACTCGCACTGGACCCGCAGAAAGCCAAAATTGCACGTTTTTGACAGTTTTTCTATTTTTGGTGCATCATGGACGCGTTTTGACAGCTACATGTGGACAAGACAATCCTGAAAAATAATCCAAATATAACACCCACTAACTCCACTTCCTAGGCTCTTAATTAGACATGATCCTTGGCTATAAAAGAGGGGATCTCATCTCATCTCATATCATCTCTTCACATCTCCTCTCTATCTCTTCCCATTCATTCTTTCATTCTCTCTACACACATAGCGATAAATTCTGAAGTAAGGAAAGCTTTCAAGCAAGGAGAAGAAGGGTTTCCTGAGCAAGAAGTCGGCAAGATTGAGGGCTTTGATCAAATAAAGGGTGTAATCATTTCTTTATTTCATTTCTTCTTACTTTTGTCAATTTTTGTAATGGATCTCTCCATGAGGGAGTAGATCTCTCTCTAGGGGTTTAGGTCAATGCATGAACTTGTTTAATTCTATTTTATTCGGTTATTTGTTTTTATTATGATTGTTTTATGAGATTTGATGTTAATTTCTGTGATTTAATAATTTGTGTTAATTACATAATTAGTACTTGAATTGTAGTATCCCGTTTTGAATTCGAAAGAATCAAAATTGACTGTGATCAAAGGATAGTACCAAATTATGAATGCAAATACCTTAGGTTTAGGTTAAGATTGTAACCAATTTAATCTAAGCCGGAACTATAGAAATTAAGGTTAGGAATTTGGTGAAGAACCTAATCGTGAAGTCAAACCCTAATTAGGACATCTCAATTCAAATCGGGTATTGGTATGATGGACTTAATTGCGAAGTACCAATATTTGAGGAGAGGAGAGACTAACAAGAGCTTATAGGTCTAGGTAGCTAGGGTGGGGAACTTCATTGAGAAGTTCGAGTTACCTAGGCACGTTATTAATTTACGAAAGTAACCCTTAATAACATATTAGGTTAGAAACCTCGTCAAATCATACATGAATTCAAACAAATACCGAATTAATAGAGTTAGCAAGAAATTGTAGACCAAAGACCCCTAGATCTCTAAATCTTGAAAGCAAATCAATTCCTTTCTTTTACTTTTATTTACAATTATTGTTTCAAACTCCTTTCTTTTGGGTATTGAACCCAACCTTAGGAATTGTTAGAACAAACCCCCCAATTTACTTTTATTGCACTTTACTTTATTTTATTTTCTGAAATTTATTACTAAAGTTTGAACTAAGTTTTTATCGTACTCCCTGTGGATCGATACCTAAAATACTACTTTGATAGAATTGTGCACTTCCAATTTAACTCAAACGCGTGTTAAAGGTTTAAAAGGTACATCTTATTGTACTGAAACTTTGTGCATACGCTTTTGCGCGCATCATACCAAAATTAACTATTGACCAAAATAATTATGAAATGGTATGAAAATTGATTATTGATCAAAATAATTGTAAAATTGTACCAAAATTGATTATTTGACCAAAATAATTATCGTATTGTACCAAAATTATGAAAATTAGTTATTGACCAAAATAATTAATACCCAAACTATAATTATTTTTTGAAATTTAATTTGAAATCCTAATAAGACTAAAATAAATACAGCATGGCATCTATGAGATCTGGACTGTCTTCTAGTAAGGATGTACCTTCTTCCAGTAGAGGTGCACCAGTACCCACTCCATATGAGATGTCACAGTATGTCGATGCGGCATTGACATCTGTGGTCCCCGGTATCCAGCACCGCACTGATCGGGTATCAGACTTTCTCTGGTACCCGAATGCGGAGCACCGTATCTTGGAGGTTGCCACTGGAGTAAGTTTTATATTATTAATACAATTATAATTTTATTTCAAATTTTTTTAATATTTTTTTTTAATTTAGGGACTAGATACAGTTACAGTATGCCACAACAAAATGTGGCTTAAGTACCAGAAGGCCTATGGAGGGACGTTGCATGGCATGTGATTGTACCAGCTATCCCAGATAACCGAGAAGATTGTTGATCCGGGATTGTGCTCTGGGCTCATTGAGTGATGGCATCCCGAGACCCACTCATTTCATCTCCCCCACGCTGAGATGACAGTCACCCTACAGGATGTCAGTTGTCTATGGGGCATGACCATTGTCGGGGAGCCTGTGACGGGCGTCGAGTATGAAGATTTCAGATCCTTGTGCGAGGACCTGCTGGGGATACCGCACGCTGCTTTGCAGAAAGAGAAGAAGAGAGGCTCCAAGACACAGATCTCCCCAGGTATCATCAGCTTGGCAAAGCTGAGAACCGCCTTCAAGGAGTTTCCAGCTGCTAGTAGTCGTCCTCCTCAGGTATGTAAATTTTATCTTATTTACTTATACAAAATTTCAGTTTTCTTCTAAATAATATTTTAATTAAAATAAATAACAGGCCACCATTGATCAGCACTTGCGTGCATACATTTTGGAGATGATCACAGTCAAATTGTTCCCTGATTCACACGGAGATCAGGTACGGCTGTGCTATCTCCCATTGGTGGCTGATTTGCCCAATGCGAGTAAGTACAATTGGGGGGCTGCGACTCTCGCATGCTTGTATAGGTGTGTGACTTGAAATTATTGTTTACAAATTTCAATATGAAAAATATCATCACTACACCGGTTGTTGACACTAACATTGTACAAGGGTCTTAATCAAGCATGTCTGAAGAAGAACAAGACATTTATTGGACCATGCATGTTGTTGCAGCATTGGTCCTGGGCGCATCTGATTGTTGGCCGTCCTACAATCACTTGTAAGACAGATGTGCCAGATTGGGACAGACTCGAGCCAGACATATGCCCTGCATATGCGCATATGTGGAGCTATCCGAAGACCTATATCGGGGCAGGTCATGGCGGGACTCTCGGTATCAATCACTGGAGACAGGAGATCAAGCATCTCAGGGATGATCCAGAGTATGTTACATGGCAGCCCTACAGAGAATATGTAAGTTCTTATTTTATTTAAAATTTGATCTAAATAAATTTGTAAATCTTGGCACGTCTGATTGATGTAAGTGTTAAAATCTATGAATTCAGCTCGAGGTAAACGGGGTACATCAGACCTATCTTGAGATACTGCCCGAGAGATGTCGGCAGCAGGAGCGTTACTGGCGTGCAGAGGTGCCCCTCATATGTTTTCAGGTACCGTATTTGAATTTATTTTATAAATTTTAGCTATGACAACATTTATTAAAAAACCTACTAAATTCATATTATCGAGCATCATTACCCCGGTCAGGTCATGAGACAGTTTGGATTGAGGCAGACAACTCCTCTCCCAGAGTAGATCAGTGAGGATGTTTGGCGTTAGCTTCATTTGGCTAGAGACATCTCTCCTGGCAGAGACTGGGTGTACTGGTACAGATCATATGTACAGCTGGCATCCGCTATCGACCCATTTATAGCTGATGAGCACCATCACATGGATGTACCACCAGTGTAAGAATCTCTCTTTTTAATCTCTCTGGTTAATGGATGATACGTTGCATTGATGAATTTTTTTCAAAAAAATACAGGCCTTATAGAGATTGGTATCAGGAGTGTGGCGGGTACACGGTGTACTTAGAGGGGTGTATCACCGACAACCCTCACGGTGTACTTATCTTTCTTTTATGTTGTTATTTATTGTACTATTTTGCTTTTATCTTTCATCATTTTTCGTCACAGTAAATCCGAACGTAACGATTTGTAAAACAAACAATAAAACAACAAATAAATCACAAATAAATCAAAACAAACAATAATAATGGGCCTAAATATGTGTCTGCATGTTAATACAATAAACTGTTGACTTCCTAAATAAGTGTCTGCATGTTAATACAATAAACTGTTGACTTCCTAAATAAGTGTCTGCATGTTAATACAATAAACGAGTAAACAAACAATAAATCACAAATCTAAACTTGACCGTCGGATAAAAATACATTGCTTGCCTCTTTCTCAACTTGAAAATTTAATAACAAAAATGTATTGTTACTCCTCTTTCTCAACCTGAAAATTGAATAACAAAAATGTATAAGTTAACTACCTCGTGCATCTCGAGCAGCTCTGTTTTGTTGTTCTTGTGTATCCCGGCGAGTCTGATGTCCTCTCCTTCTATTATGAAGTAAATCAAGCCACATCGGAATCCTATTAACTCGCCTTCGACCCAAGGTAATATTTTTGTCATTTGGAACAAGGATTGGGCCTTCATTTTCCGGCTAATCAGACTGATTGTCATACACATGCCATTCACCCAGCCATGTGTTGATAAGTGTCTGTATGTGGTAGTAGTAATGTACAAACCTTCCAGGGTCAATGCCTCAGAGATGGCACACTGTCAGAACATGAGAACACGGTATTTTGTTTAATTGCGGCTTCTAACATGTGCATGTAACCGTGTTCTCATCCATGATTACCACCGTGTATTTATAATTCGCTTTGGTAAATCGGCCAGAAGCGTCTTTCATGTATGCATTAACTTCAACTACGAAAAATAGAAGAATTTAATAAAAATTACAAAAATAAAATAATTTAATGAAAATAACATACCTCGTGCACACGGCATGAGAACTGTTGAGCCTGGCTTGCTTCAAATTACGCTTTTGCCCTCCTTTGAGCAAATCATTGCTGACATTTGTAAAACGTCCTCAATTATTGCTGCTACCGGCAACCTACGAGAAGATCTAAAAACATTATTGAGCGACTTAGACCCGTTCGTCGTCATAATTCCCCAACGGAAACCCCCATCCAACGCCTGGAATATCTTCCATGGTTTAGGACATTCGTTCTCATCTTGATCTAGATACTTACCCATACCGTCCAACCAATTCAGAGCCCGATCACATACATCTCCCATTGCTTGCATTCCTTGTTCATATCTCCTCATCTTTCTCTTCGCCACACATATCCTGAAGTACTTGATTGCTTCTTCATTGCAATGATTCTTTTTCATATTTTCTGCTATGTGAGTAGTATAAAGACGGTGAACGCACTCATCCTCATCTTCCTCATTCCATCCCATATCATCCTGTCGAAACACCTTTTTTATGCCCTTATCCCTATCAGTGATGACACACGCAAACTTGGAGCGAATTACATTGCGCCTCAACCATTGCATGAACCATGCACAATCTTCAAAATTCTCTGTATCTACCAATGAAAAAGTCAACGGGAGGAGCTGATTTTCTGCATCGTACCCGGTTACAATCAACATTTTACCTTTGTACCGGCCTGCTAAGAAACAGACATCGACAGTGATGACAGGTCTCAGGTGTTGGAAAGCCTCTATGCATGGTCCAAATGCCCAAGCCGCCCTATTAAAGTACCTGTAAGGTCTAGGCTCACCAGTTGGATATGAGGTAACATCAAACAATGTACCTGGATTTTTTCGCTTAATTGCCTCCAATAAGGGGACTATAAGCGCATATGACCCCTCCCAACTACTAAATTGGCGGGCAATTGTCAACTCCCTTCCACGCCACAATTTATTATATGCTGGTACCTGACCGTTGTACATTTGTGCACAAGCTATTCTGACAGAAGTGATACTTAAATCTATGTCATTTCTCATGAGCCCCGAGATGCAATCGGCAACCATAGCAGCTGTCAACTGTGCATGATCTATTCTTGTGGCATCCGCATGACAAACATGTTTTGTTGGGCACTTGGAGACTTTCCATTGTGTACCAAAACCAGTGACCCTTGCATTAATGTACCAACCACATCTGGGGTCCTTGCACTTGAACCTAATTCATTGTTTGTCACTGTGCGTATTCTTAATCTCTTTATTACAAAGAATGTGAAACTTGTAAATTGCAGCTTTCATTTCCTCCTTTGAATCATAGGTTTGTCCCTCTGATAATTCATTTTCAAACTCTGCATGTCTACCAAATAACCCCACATTTGCTTCCTGAAAACCTGACAGGTCATTGAAAGCTGCAATCGGGTGCTTAACCCCGCGACCCATTATCCGAAACCCTTTATCAACCTTGAATTTTTTTGTTTGCCCGAGCACAGGACTCGTATCTGCTGTGTCACTGTGATCGCTCATGCAATCAGGATCAACATCCCCCCAATTTTCCTCTGCCTCTTGTATTTTCGGATCCACCGTCTCCTCAATTTCCTCCGGATCACAAGGCTGGGCTCGAGATTGATGGAAGTGCCGACTATTATATGGTTGATCCCCCTGAACTGGGGCTTGACTACTCTCAGGCATGTCAATCGGCAAAGGGATTCGGGACCGACGGGAGGGCCGACTAGTAGACCATCGGCCCTCCTGAACTGGGGCATTACTACTTTCAGGCATGTCAATCTGGAAAGGGGGTTGGGACACTGGACTTGAGGAGGTTAAGGCATTAGCCCGAATAGCACCCTGGATTAACCTTGCAAGGGGGTTAGGACGCTGGACTCGGTTAATCTTCACAAAGAGTTCAATTATCTTGTATCCAACCCCAGAAAAACTAATTGTCTGGTTATACAGTACCTGCCAGACTCCATCATTCTGAACAAGACAAAGTTGGAACCAAGTTTGGCCTGAACCAGTGGGCATGCTAATTTTGGCCTGAATATCAAGGTTATTTCGATCCTGATTCAATCCGAGGTTCTGAGAAATAATCGATTTTAGAACCAACAAATCAGTACCCGAGATTACAAGTATCACAGAAACAGGCTCGATACTGTAATAAACCCCATTAGGACCTGTTGAAATCTCACCACCAGTGTAAATAGATATCATAACAGCCATTTGGTATGAGTATAAGAAAACCTAAAATAAAAAATTAATTAAATTAATTATAAATACTAAATTTTATTTTAAAAAGAAAGAAAATAAAATACTTACAGCTGAAAAGAATGGTTTGGTGTACGTCAAATGAATTTCTCTCTCTGCTTTGCTATATATATTAAACTGGCGTGTGACCTCTCTGTCCAGAAGCAGCACTAGTGGCTGCTGGCCTCCAAAGCGACCCGGCCCGCTGTGTAGATGCGGCCCAAAAAATGAACTATCTCCCTCCGCGGCGGCCCACTCCTATATGCTCGCTGTGTGGGTAAGCGGCCATGTTGTTTTTCTAAATTCCACAATTCCGTGGCGTTTTGGTTTATTTATTTTCAAAGAATGGTATATTTAAAAATTTCGGGCTAACTAGTTCGGATCAGAAGTGCTTTTGGAGATCCATCGGGTATAGATATTAACCGAGTTAATTTGACTCCATACAACGCATAGCCTGCATCCTGTCCAGCACTATAGTATAAAGATATTAACGGAGCTTAATTGACTTCATATAGCTAATTATCTTTTATTTATTTATTTTATCTTTATTTGTTGTGTGCTACATAAAATCAAACTAGTGTAGTCAATATCTTTATCCAGATATATCCTTCATTTATTTGGTATCGCTTCCGGACCTGCTACTAAACGGGTCCATATCTCTTAAAGTAGCCCCAACTTTTGAGTTTTGATCCAGACCGTTTGATCAGAAATTCGGTCCAATCTGACCCATGGTGGAATGCACGCGTAGGGCGGTAGGGGATCCGAATTCCTAATAAACGGGGCTCTGCCCGCACCTTGCCCAGCCCTATAGTATAAATGTATAATTGTACAAAACACACAGCCCTGTGCCTGTCTATGATAACCCATACATGGAATTAGAAAGGCATAACCTGCCCAAACTCAATCAGCGAAGTTCACCTTGATCTCTAATGAATAATTAATCATCACACAGTGTCTTCTCACATGCTAATATGCTATGTAGGTTTAAAGTTTAAACATAGAATTTATACACATCTTGGCAACAATGGCTAGTAAGATCATACATGCTATATATGATTACCAGACCATGTTTTCACACCAGAAAACCCTGAAAGAGATCATAAGCTTAAAGTAGTACACCAGTATGCCACTCATAAACTGCAGCGTTAGGAACAATTGTAGTCTAAGCATTTGTATATCAGCATTGAACTCAATTATCTAACAACAACATGGTATTCAAGAAAACAACACTAGTAACGCCATTTAACCTAAAAGGAATGCCAACACATGACAAACATAAATGAGAAATTTAAGATACTCAACTTGACAATACCGGTACTGGAAAAAAATGGTCCTAATTCTAAGCCTTCACTTCAAACCTCCCCATGGTGATATAATCCTGTCACTCATCTTCACAGGCTACTGTCCAAGGAAAAAAAAAATATATATATATAAGAAAATATAGTGCCAATTACAAGGCCAAGCATGCAATATTGTATTATTGCAAAGCAATCTTTTGTTCCTGTTCCTATTATACATCACTACCAGTATGATACTTAAAACATGTGCAATTGGTTTCAGTTTTGTTTCTTTCATCCTCAGTTTTTTAATTAAACCATGAGCAAAACAAAAACAAACCCAAAATTGACAATTTAAAATTTCTGACTGATGTATTATTTTGTGGTGGAGCTCCTGTTCAGCTTGTGTGGAAATATTTTGCCTGAATAGCCCAATCCCTGTTAATCAGTGCTCTATGTAAGGATACATCTTGATCTACCGATACGTGTTTGGACAAGAAAAAACAAGTCTTAAAGTTTCAAGCACCAATTATCGTGCCAAAATGAGGCACTGTGTCCATCCCCTACCATTTCTTTGCACCAAATAGTTAACAAATTCAAAATAACCTTTAAATTAGAGCTGAAAATGCTGATTTGGGGGTTCATGGTTGTTCAAATATAATTAATTTGGTCTATGAAAGAATGAAGATCCAAAGCAGCACTGGTTATGCAGATAAAGATCTTTGTTCAATTGAGCAATAAATTTAAAATTAACTGAGAATCTAATTGCACTTAAAACTAACCATTTTGTGTGAAGTACGTACATTGCACATATTCATTTTAAAACACGAACTGGCTGATAACAATTTGAAATCCCAACTCCTCTGTTGTACTGTATAGGCATTCCATTAAATTAAAAATAAGTTAGAATAGTAGCTTACAAATAAATATCTTGAATTTTTTTTTTTTTTTAGAAAAGGAACTTGCATTGCTTTTATAAATATAGACCCTTGTACAAACAAATGCATAAATCAAGTCAGTGATATCAAAATGAAATGATAAGAAGATCAATAATCAAGTAAACATCTCAGAAATAACAAAAAATTTATTATGGCTAATCAGGTGACCTGATAAAGCCGAGGTTTGATTCTAAATTTTCAGACTGCCAATAAAGACAGTAAATTATAGCTTATCTGGCCCCTCTACCTTATCATCAATAACAAATCATCACAGTACAGGATCAGAACTGAAAACAATATATTGCAAATTCATGCATTGTTTTGCTGTTGGAGTTTAATATCTCTAATTTTTTTTCAATTTCAAATATGAGATCATCTGTGGCTGCTTCCTTAGAAGTAATTAGTTAGCAAACTTGGTTGTCAGCACTTCATTTGGGTAATTTTGTTATTTTATTTTAGAAATAGTAGGTGGAACACCAACTAGATTTTGTTGAACAAGAAGTACAGAATGCATATAATTCCAATTGAAGATGAAAGGAGAAAAGGAGGACAAAGAAAGAGTAACAATTGAATAGTAGAAGTAAATTTTTGTTTTTTGTTTTTTAAGAAAGACTAAGATGTCAGAAAGAATTTTATTTCTAATTCAGTAATGCAGGCTCATTGTCTTGCCCATGATTTCCTTCGTTGCAGATTCCATAGTTAGTACTTTCGTTATGTGATTCGCATACATCAATGCTACCTTGTTGATATATAGTTGTCACGACTTCATCTGTTAGAACTGGTTGACAAAAATCAAGGGTACAATTAGGGATATTTCCAAATGCCCCTCTATATTAAGCGTCAAAAAGTAGGTTTAAATTTATGATTTGTACGTACATTCTATATTCAATGCATGTTGAATTAATACTTGAATTTATCTATTTATTTTCTTTGACAAGGGATGATATGCTTTTAATAATTCCATTCCGAAATAGTTCAGTGCCTTTTTGCAAATTCAATGAATTAACAGTGAGCATGAAAATCAAATGAAAATATATAATACATTTTAGGACAAAAAACATATAGAATAAAATAAAAAGGCATACATATATAGCTCAAAGAATATGATATTCATACTTGACGGCAGTGTAATCTACTATTGATATTCATAATATATTTGGTATGGGCATCTGATTAATGCTTGAAAGTAATATAATATATACTTGAATGGATATATCGGGAAATTAACCCCAAAATCATTTTGGTCTGTAGTAGATATATAAGAATTTCCCTTTTTGTTTTTGTGCTAGGCCAACAATTAATTGCAATAAGTTGACATCTACTAATTAATATATAAGGCACTCTCCTCTTGCAAAACAAAATTAATTCCATGATAAAATATATATCTCTCCTTGCCTTGACATATATCTCTTCATTATAGAACTTCTCAATTGGTCGACAAAGAGAGGTAATCTCCCACTCTTTTCTCAGCAACTCCAGTTTTCAGAAGCCTCAAAGGAAGATACAAGAAAACTATATTTCTTTAATTCTTTTCCTGTAATCTGTAATGCGAGGTACTTGGTTTTGTTATTTTAATCTGCGACTCATGGAACATAGTTTTAAAAGGTCATTTCTTGATTTTGTTTTCTTACTCACTGTGTTGAATTTCCTTGATTTTCTTGATTTTGTACAAATGAAACATTTTCATCACGTAAGCTCGTACAAATGAAGAATTGCTAATTGTGTTGTATTTGAATTCTTTGCATCAATGGCATTTGAAATTCATGTAGATTGGTCAATAGGATGAAAACCATGTTTTTTTCTTTTTCAGAATTAATTTACACTTTAGAGTTAATTTGGACATGATCACTTAGTAACTTTTTTTTATCTTTTCTTTCTAAAAATTTGTTCCATCTCTGAATGGGTATTTATGTGTACTTGATCATCATATTATATAATCGGTTCTCCTTTTATTTTCCTTCTTTTTATTTGGGACCAAAAATGGTTGCATTATGGACCAGATATTACATGTATATGAATTTTCTGTATTGTTAATGTTAGCATCTTGGATTACATCTTTATTTTGTTTTTGAATTGGCATTCGATATATTTAAATATAAATTTGTATGATATTCCAATTTTATGCTTCATTTGGTAGTGTCATCAGCAAAGTATTTAAACAGTCCAGATTCCGGACCGTTAACTTTTCCCCACCTTTTGAATGCATGTGGCTGTTTAAATTTTGGAAATTTATAATAAAAAAAGGAGAAATAATCTTTCTGCCTTTGTTCTTAAATGCTCGGCGCTTCTTATTTTGCCGAAATTAATTGGTCTCTTATTGTAGCATATGACATTGCTGGCATCCGCATTTTATCATGATAAAACATAGCTTTTGTTCTTTCTGGCAAAACGGAAAATAGTATATATGCCGTCATTTCAAGTCTTGACAAAATCATTCAAATTGACAGTTTTGCTCATAAATTGTGATAATATGGTTTTATTTGCAGATTTATACAAACTAATTGCATCGAGTATGCTCTGTAGCAACTATGAAGAATATCAGGCAAAAGTGGAGGAAACTGGAAAGCATCTACAAGGAACTCGATGCAATTAACGAAATTCGCAAACCATATAAGAAGAGGGTAGACTTCAGAGTACTAACAAGCACTGGCATTGAAGAGATTGAGGAAATTCAAATGGAAATGACAAATACTCAAATGGCAGGGGACAAATCGCAAAGCTCGGTTGTGGTGAAACAAACTCAAGGAAAAGGAATTGATGACTTGGATATCGAACCCAGTTCTAATTAACTCGAGAAGAAATGGAAATGCAAAAAGGCTAATACTTCAGAAGCAGAAAGCAATTGTTCTCCATATATTTGTTTAGTTGATTCCATGTTTTACTCTTTGTACCTTTCTTAGGATAAAATGTTTTTGAATTCATTTTCTTTTACCATTACATAATGTATTACCAGTAAGCATATCTCATTTCAGATATGATGATGATACACTGTCCATATTGGTCATTAGAGGCATTTTCTATGTATTGGAACATAGGGAACATAGGGATTATGCAATGGAACATAGGGAAAATAAGAAAACAAAAGAAAATATTAAGGACAACTTTATATAAGGGTTTAGGGTTTATGCAATGGTTAGCAGAGGATAACCCAGATCCATAATACAATTGAAAAATCAGACCAGGTGACGGTTTTAATTGGTTCAAATTTCTCATCATGAAATTAAGATAATTATTTTCCCTCTTAATAATTAATAACCACTTGCATCTGCACTGTTTTGGTAAAAAATATACTAATTTGTTACGTTACACTTAACCTAGAAAATATAAGCAAAAGTAGAGAATCTCAACCATATCTTCTATATATATTATATCCAGCAACCAGTGTTGACTGTTCTTTTTGTTCTCTATTGGGTCCAATCTCTAGCTGCCATGTGGCATAGCCGGATAAGTGAATCTGGCTCTTTAATAGCACACATGTTTGCATTTAATTTTTGAAATTTCTTTTTTTGACGCAGTTTTGCCCTTTGCCTTCTTTCCTGTCACAAAAATCTGTTTTTTTGTTCTATTTTACAGTTATTCCATTGATTGTACTGATGATTGTTTTTTATATTGAAGAAGTGAAACATATAATGCACAGAAGAAATTTATATGTATTACTTATTTTTTATTTTTTTCTTTAACAAACAGGCATAAGTACAATTAATGGAATAACTGTAAAATAGAACAAAAAAAAAAAAAACAGAGATTTTTGTGTCAGGAAAGAAGGCAAAGGGCAAAACTGTGTCAAAAAAAGAAATTTCAAAAAATTATAAAGTCAATAAATTTTATGGACTTGGCGGAATTGGCTAACCCCAGATATACCAAAGAGTTGAAAGCTATTCAATTTAATGAATTATATTAAATAGAAGTTTTATTGAATAATCTCATCGTTACAATTAATGATACAATGTCAACATGTCCATTACGGGGCTTCAGAAGTTCAGATGTACAGAGTATTGTTACGTTTATTACCAGAAATAGCAAATATAAGAAAAGCTGAAAAAAGAAAGGAAACTAGGGTGGAATTTGCATAAGTGCCACTCAGTTTTGCTAATCGTCTCCGAGTGTATTATCTCCAACAAAAGATGAATCGATCGAACGGGCCAGTTAAAGCTCCGATCCATATATATTTTAATGATGCCATGGGTTTATTGTGGTTTGATTTTGAGATTTTCTTGTAACGGACCCGTTTGTCCGGCTTTTCTGTTTCGTTTTTTTAGCATTTGGGTATTTGCTTTTATCAGTTTTTCTTTTGCTTGTATTGTCGTTTCGTATTTTTCTATATACAATTTTGGGATTTTCAAGTTTAAGACAATTAGGTTGAATAGTAAAAAAATTCTCGTCAATATTATTTATCTAAGTCTTCCTTGATATTGATTTTTTTTTAAAACCAGAATATTGAATTTGTTTAATTTAACTTTAGTACGTGTGTAGTTTTTTAATTAATTCTTCCATTAATATTTGTTTAATATATTGTTCGGAGATATATATATATATATATATATATATATATTTAAAAAAAAATTGGATTAGACCACCTATTTTGTTGAAAACTGAGTATTGTCTTACAGTCAATGCCAGTAGGCAAGATATTACAAAAAAGACCATGCGAGCTAGAAGGTAGCTAGGAGGTGTCTAAACTAACAGTCATATAACAGGAATTTTTTTTTTCATAAAAAATAAGAAAAAGATAGAGAGAGAAACAAAAGAGTACATGGCTCGTAATATTAATAAAAAGATCGGTACAGATTCTACAGATCTTAAGAATCGAAACATTTAGGATAGGTACAGATTCCACTGATCTTAACAATCAAAACAGTTAGGATAGATAGAAATATTACCTATATAAACTCCATTTCAAACAAATCTTCTTTGGCTTTGAGAAATAAAAATAATAGATTAGGAACGGTGGAATTTCTACCTATCCTAACAGTTTTGATTATTAGGATAGGTAGAATCTGTACCTTTTCTAACTGTTTTGATTATTATAATCGGTAGAATCTATACTGATCTTTCTACCAATATTACAAACCCTGTACTCTTTTTGTTTCTCTCTCTACTTTTCCTTAATTTCTATGAACAAAATATTTCCCATATAACAGGGCCAGTAGGGCAGGTGCTAAAGAAATCTAGGGAATTGTAATATGAATATTATTCACAAAGTTGTGACAATCTTTAAATACAGAATAGCTAATTCCGATTTATTTAAGAGTATGTTTGGATGAAGTGAGAATAGCTAGAATTGGGGGTTATTCGAGAACAGGGACTATTCGGTATAGCAATGTGCATTCAAACAATATTTTTGCTATTCGGAATAGTTAGAATAACTGCTATTTTTTATTCCTTGTAAATGTTGAAATAGCTACTATTCGAAAGTGTGAAGAGCTTCCTTCTCGGATTTCCGCCAACACAGTCCCGAGATGACAAAATTGACAACACTTTTGTTATCTCCACGTCGTGACAATTTGTTTGAGACTCAACTTGCAAATCTTTCATCTTAATTAGCACATTGTTAACACTATTCTTTATCGGTTACAACTATTCATTATTCCAAATGTACAATCCAAACAACATTTTTACTAATCCGAATAGCACAATTATCATGCTAATATGAAAATCACTATTTTTTTTCCTATTCTTATTTTCTATTCTCAAATTTCACCATTCTAGCTATTTTAACTTCCATCCAAACGTATCATAGAGTACATTTTGTCTACTATGAATTTTTGTTAACAAAAAAAACAAGATTTTTTTTTGAAGGTTGGCAGGGAAATGCCATTAACAGATAAATTTAATATTAAAAAATAAAGTTTAATTACAACCCTTAGATGCAAAAGTTGCACCATTTGGGTAAAGTTCTAAAAATATAAAAATACAATTAACTCGCAGAAACTGCGGCCAGAAGGGCACAAAACGCCCTTGCATGGGTAACCTTTGACCGTGGATCCAATATGTTCCCATCTCCATGCAACCTAATTATCTTGAGACCAAAACCATATTTCAACTGTTGTGTCATTGATTAAAATAAACACCGTTTTCTCTTGTTCGAAAATAATATTCTATTCCTTTCTCGTCATAAGGCCCAAGCCCCAGTCGTCCACACCCTTTTCCTCTCTGCCTTTTGTTCTTTGGAGAGCCCTAGCTGTGCTAGGTTCCATTCTGTGTGCAATTGACCTCCCGTATGTATGCGCATGTTGTAGTGTGAAAACAGTCTAATCCAGAATTCCATCGCATATGTGCAAGACGACATGATATGTTCTGTGGTTTCTGTACCCCCCGAAGTGCATAGATAACAACTTGTCTGACCCGTGCACCCCCTCCTTAAAAGGACCTCCTGAGATAGAATTTTGTCGTTCAGCATGAGCCATATGAATATCCTGATCTCCAAGTCAGAGGCTCCATTAAAAATTCCTGCTTGGAATTGATAATTCCTCTGTGGTGGATTGCCTTATAAGTTGTTGTGCATGAGGACTCCCCCGTTGTAGTCCAACGCCATTGCAATCTATTGTCTAGTTTCATCGAGCTCGAATAGAATGGTAAAAGCAAAGCCAAAGTCTGAAGGAAGCACGATTAAATCCCCGAATTTGCAATTTCGTTTGCACCATTTATATTGTAAAGCCTATGGATTATGGTTGCCCATAACCCTGTTGGTTTTGTGTCTAGTTCCCATAGCCATTTTGTTAACAACACGTCATTTTGGTATGATAAATCGATTACCCCTAAACCCCCATTTTCTTTCAAAGCACACACAATTTTTCAATTAACCAGACAATTAATGCCTTTACATGACTCATTCCCTTTCCAAAGAAAATTTCTTTGCATCTTGTCTATGTGTTTCATGACTCCTATTGGGATTTTAAGTGCCTGCATGTAATAAAGTGGTAATGCATGCTGATAATATCGATTTCACCAATGTGATTCTTCTCCCGTAGAAGAGACAATTTGCAGTCCACCCTTCCATTCTGCTCTGAATATTAGATAACATGGTTTGGTAATGGATCTTACCTAATTTTTTGATAGCCAAAGGGAGTCCTAGATAAGTGAGTGGAAATTTGAATTGTGTTGCCATCATGATACGTTGGATGGCGGCCATGCATCCCATAGGAACCTCTATCGGTACAAAAGTAGATTTTAGAGGATTCAACTTTAAGCCCGATAGTTCTGTATATACCCTTAAGGCACCAAATCACCTTTAGAGTCGCGAGGCGTGCCTCGCTGCTGATAAGAGAATCATCTGCGTACTGTATTACCTCTGGTGTCATTCTAGCGGGTTGTGGCATTAAACTCTGCTCCCTTGATGAATCTGCTTAGTGAATCGACCACTAGGATGAAGAGTAGCAGGGATAATAGATCACCCTGATGCAATCCCCTTTTGTGTGTGAAGTATCTTGTTAATTCCCCATTAACCTTAATCACTGATGAAGATGAGCGCAACAGGTTCAGTATTGCTGCTAGCTGTCTCGGTGGAAAGCCCCGCTCGATTATTAGATTTATCATGAAACACCAGTTCACTGTGTCGAAAGCTTTTTCGAAATTCACTTAATGGAATCGTATATTGATCTGGATTCTAATCGAATGTTATGAATTTAAACTCAAATGGCTGTATTTGTATGTTCACAACACCATTGCACCAACAGCTATATATTTCTTCTAGCTATAGCTAGCTTCCTGAATTAGTGTCCTCCGTACCTTATCATAATACATATTTATATGAAAGGCATAGCATGATTAACGGTCACTAGCCTTAATATTATTTTCCTAATTATGAACTCATAATTATATTTTGAATAAGACCATTCAATGGACTATTATTGGCCATTAGTAGTAACAGTACGTGTTGAAAAATGTCAAATGTCACCTAATCTGGGTAATTAATGATTTTGCGGACGAGATACAAAATTTGGTAATGATTTTATTTAAATAATATCGTCTCTATCAGATTTTTCAAAAAAGATTTTATTTAAATAATGTCTAATAAATAATAATTTAATTGTACATCCAATTTTTACGATATATGAATTTTCAATTACTTAGATACGGTGTATCATCAACTTTGGATTGATTTGAAAGATGCTTCTCACTTTCACCAAACAATTAATTTAAATTTTTTCGGTAGAGTTTAAAATTTTAATGACTTTATGATGAATGATAAATCAAATTCCAACTCGACTAACAAATTGATACATGACCAATATATCTAAATAATCGCGAACACATCTACAAATTTAATTTCTTAATTTGAATAATATTTTTTAAATACATGTATATATCATATGAGTTGGACGTATCATAAAAAGTTAGTTATATGCTATAATCAACCCTATCCCTATCTGATAAATTAGTTAATCATATTCATTGGCTAAAAACAGAATTTACACTTCAAGTCTTAACAATAACGGACAATAATTAATTACTTGAAACAAGGCGAATATATGGAATAAAGCTTCAACATCAATTCCTTTTTTTTTTAAAAAAAAATCTTAACATTTCGTCCCTGCTAAGGAATCAATGAGTTACAAAATCAGGAACCACATATGGACTGATGCTTTAACTGAAATTCAGATCCAATGGAATATACCTGACCGTGTGGAGTGAGATCTAAGTCGTTCATTTTAATTTGGTACGAATTTTAAAGCAGATCCTTCTATATATCAAACAGGAACGGAATTGAATTTGACCAGCTCTGAGTATTTTATACGGTCAGATATCTCGCTTAGAGAATTTTCTTCAGAAGAAATTAATTAAATGCTAATTAATTTAGCCGGGGTTAGCCATGCAATTCCACCAAGTCTCCTGAGTCCTGACATTTTTCTTTACAAGAATTTAAAAAAGATTTTCCATACCTAAGGATCATATGTACTATATATATATAATAGACATTAAAAAAGGCACCTTAATCCCATTCTAAAAAAAAAAATTATGTCCGTCCTGATCTATATAAACATGCACAAGCACATGGATCCTTCACATTACCGCTACTCTTGAAAAGATGTACCATCCCTACTTTTGGCTCTTAAAATAATATGAATACCCACCGTTTTTCATGGCGCCTCTTCGTGGATCCTTCAAATGTTCACGCGTATTTCTGATTGTCTGTGGGTTCAGGTGGATGCTTCTATTCCAAGTTTCTTTTTTTAGATTCTCAGGTAGTAGATATTCTCGTTAGGTTTTCGAAAAATGGTCATAAGCCCAAAACAGAGTTACGAGTTAAAAGTTATGGCTATTTTAAGTTCAGGTTCCAGTTATGCGTTCTGCTACAGTGCAGATAGGCTACCCGCACTGAGCTCGGATTTTTCCTATGCGTCCAGATTTCGGTCTCATCAAAATCCGTGTGTTTGCACGGATTTTGATGAATAGCTCATTATACATTTTTAAAATTGGCGCGCGTCCAGAAATCCATCTAAATACTTAGTACGGCCGTATCATAAATTGTGCATCCTCATTGAGCATTTTTCTTCATTTTTCTTTATTTTCTGCAAATTAAAACCAAATAAACACAGTAACTTGATCCTAGGTGTATTATATTTACTTTATATTCAAAATACAAGATATTTGATATTATTTCGTGATAAAAATCAAATCAAATATGTATATAATTTAGGCTTATCAAGATGCGTCTTTCGTTCCAAGGGTATCATGGAGAGTAGGGACTACATATTGTGGGAGTGTCGCTATGCAACATGGTTCCGGAGAGGTTTATTGGCTAGTTTAAATCTTACTTGCTGCAATGGTGAAACAATTGTAGATACTTGGTGGCTAACTAGGAGGGGATGCACTAAGATAAAAAAAAGTGGCGTAGGACACAACATAGTCAGCTGGAGTATGGGCACTATGAAAGAAAAGAAACAAAAAGAACCTTGTCAGGAAGACAAAAGCACCAAGTATGTTAATAAATGAGATGACAATGGATTTTCACAACTGGAAATTTTTTGCTTAATATTAGGAGTAGAATTGGGATAGAGGACCACACGAGGGTATATTGTTCATTATTAGAGATTTTGTTTCATAAATAGTGCAATGTAAATACTATATTATGTAAATAACTCTTTTTTAGTCAATACATCTGTTGATCGGCACTTTGTCGACAACCTTAAAAAAAAGATGATAAATAGTGCAATGTAATTACTATATTATGTAATTAACTCTTTTTATCAATACATTTGTTAATCAGAGCTTTGCTGACAATTTAAAAAAAAATGTGAAATATGAAAGACATGAGACATTTGAACCCTTTTTGTATAAACCAACTAGCGATTGTTAATCATGTTATGCATTTGAACAGAACGAGCTAGCATATTTTCAGTCTTCTTGGCAAGTTGATAGCTAGTTTGTTCTGTTTTAGCTCACATAACCCGAGTGTTATATTATGCATTTGAACAGAACGAGCTAGCATAACCTTACAAGTTAATCATGTTATGCATTTGAACATAACAAGCTAGCATAACATGTTAATCATGAATTAATGATTTTTTGTGTCCTTGCCAAGAATAGAACGAGCTAGCATAACATGATTAACAATCGCTAGTTGCCAAGAATAGAACAAGCTAGCATAACTCTTTTTATCAATACATATGTTGATCGACAACTCAGATTTTTTGTGTCCTTGGATGCTTGCAGGAGATTTTAATGTGGTTGTTGAACCACTTGACAAAAATAACCCCATATATGACCTAAATGGAACAATTTCTTTTAGTCACCTATTGCAAGACATTGGCCTTTTAAATTTTTCACTTGCTGGAAGAAGATTCACTCACTCCAACTCTCGTGACCGACCTTCAGTGGCGAGGCTTGACATGTTTCTTACTTCAGCTCACTGGAACAACATCTTCCCTAATATCTCTCAACAGGCATTACCCAACACCTCTTCTGACCATTGTCCAGTGCTTTGCTCATGTGTCAAATATTTTCAGTGTTCAAACTTATACATATTCGAGAATTAATTTCTAAAACGACAAGGTTTTCAAGAGTTTGTCAGGAACAATTGGAATCAATACCCATGCCTATTTGATTTTTCGGGCCTTGTTATGGCTATCTCAAACCATGCTAAGACCATTAAAATTTGGGATAATCAATACAAGGTGAACCTTAAAGCGCAGCTGGAGACTTGCAGAACTTATATTAGTTGGATTGATAAACAAATGGAGATTAGAACTAAACAACCCTTGAGAAACTCGTGCTAGCACTTATTTAAAATCGATACAATGAGTTATCGGTTTTTGAGGAAGATAAGTAGAGGCAAAGATTAAAAAATTAAATGAAATTTAGAAGGTGACAAGAATACACATTACTTCCATGAATTTGCAACACATCAAAAGCGTACAAATTAGATTCATTCAATAGAAGTCGATAGTGAGCAAGTTACTGATCAATGTGTCAAAGGAAGAGCTTTCTTTGATTTCTTTTGTGATCTAATGGGCAAGTTTTCAAACTCACCACCTAAAATAGATTGGTCTACAATCTATCTCAATTCACAATTATTTCCATCTCTTTTTGCACATATCTCACAAGAAGAAATTATACAAGCTATCTCATCTTGGCCTAGTAATAAAGCACTGGGCTCGGACGACTTCACTGGTGAATTTTACAAGACGTTCAAGGATCTTTTCTTGCCTTATTTTCTCCATCTCTTAAATAAGGTACTATTGGATGGTACTTCTTTGCATCATTTGAATGATTCATTCATAATGTTGGTTCCAAAAAAAAGAAGATGCAAGCAAGCCAGATCACTACAGACCGATAAGTCTAATAAATGACATTCAAAGAATTTTCTCTAAAATTCTTGCAAATCGGATACAAGTGGTGACAAACCTAATTGATAGATGAAACAGACATGGTTCATGAAACACAAACAAATTACCCATAGTTTCCTCTATGCCCAACACATAATTCAACATGCTACTACATCAAACATGTAAGTTGCTCATTTCAAGGCTGATTTGCACAAGGCATTTGATACGATAAGTTGGTAATTCCTTCTCCAACTCATGAAAGCTAAAGGCCTACCTGAAACTTGGTTAAATTGCATTCACCATGGAGTGTTACAAGGATGCTCTAGAGTCATTGTCAATGGATTAGTGGGTAAAAA
>JARJHM010001003.1:0-90290 GCA_033356055.1 Carex pumila | reverse complement strand
GCCCAGTGATGCTATAGCTCGTATAGAGATACGAGGGACAAGTAGTATTCTTGGTAGACTATCACTTCCTCACCTAAGCTATACATATGGAAATGCTACCGTTATGGCTGCTTTTTACGGACAGCGTTAGATAACACTTACTCATATATATTTCTTAGTGGGAACGATAAATACCTCATACTGTAGAACTTTGACACTGAATGAAAAACATTAATGACACGAACACAATTCTATTTAATGTTTCATTCGGGGTCTGTCAAATACCATGTTCCTAGAACATGTATCTATGTGATTAAAATGACATCTCGTGTCAGGTGGTTTGTAAAACTTAACCATCTTTTAATCCACATACTAACCTTATAGCGGTAATTAGTGTTCCTGCTAATTACCTTGGTCAGTGATCTTTTAAGAGTATATATTATCTATATTATGGAGTTTCACAATTTCAGTCATGAACTCGAAATGATCCACAAATGCAATAATACTCAAGGCAACAAAATGATATATAAATAAACATTCAATTCATGAACAAAGCTTTATGATTAATTTATCGTATTATTGACTTCTAGATTATTACAAACTAACAATAAACAATTTGATACATGACCAATCCTATCATAAAAATGATAGAGTTGGTCTTGGATTTGAGAAGGGTAAATCCTCATTTAAATCCAATCACATCCAATGCCCTAAAGAAAAAGGGAAACATTCTCAAACTTCAAATATTCCAAATGCCAAACTAAAGTTTAATTGTGAACAATATTCAACCTATCAATTTTTTACTAAAAATGGTTTAACTCCTTTGAACAAGGAATCATCAAAATTGAAGTCTTCTCATGCATCAAATGCTAAACAAAATCAAAAGTCACCAAATTATGCATTTAGGTACAAGTACAATAAAAGAAATTTTAAGAACAAAAATGCTCCTAAAGATAGTGATAGGAACACTCTAAATCCAAAAGGGTCAAATAAAAGCTATTTCAAAGGACCCGATGGATGGTTTTATGAATTCAAAAATAAAAGTGTTTTACAAAATCAAACTCAAAGAAATGGTTTAACTAGAGATGTTCCCCAACATCACAATAAATTTGATGTTAACAAAACCAAGAGTGTTGCATTTAAAGTTGCAAATAGGTCACATGGTAGTCATAAGAGTGGTATGCATGAAGTGAAGTACCAATCCACTCTCAAACAAGGTTCTACTACTCAAAAGAAATCAACTACAATGTGCAACTATTGTTGCAAACTTGGTCACACTTCCTTAGAATGTAGATTTAGGAATGCAAACAACAAACATAGTGTTGTTTGGGTTCCTAAAGCTATATTAGCTTAGGTTCATACTTAATCTCCCCTAAAAAATACTATAATTGCCAAACATAAAAGGGAAAAATTAAAAACAAGGTATATGTTAGTTACTAACTCAATAATAACTAATATATACTTTGTAGGTGTGTTTGATTTCATCTCAAAAGGAAAGTGCTTGGATCATTGATAGTGGATGCTCACACCATATGATCGGTGATAAATCAAATTTTTAATTCTTAGAACCATATGATGGGGGTACGGTTACCTTTGGTAATAATCAAAGAAAGAGTTCTATTATCGGACTAGGCTCAATCGGTAACCAACACTTGACTATATCCAATGTATACCTTGTTGATGGACTAGATTATAACTTACTTAGTGTAAGTAAGCTATGTGACTCGGGATACTATGCCAAATTTGATGCTAATATTTGTCACATAATTAGATCTTCGAAAGATGCTCTAATCTATTCGGGTAAACGAAAGAAAAATGTTTATTACTTGTACTTTACTCATTTTGATTCCGGTGAGACATGCTTAAGTGTCGTATCTAGTGGATCGTGGTTATGGCATTGTAGATTATGTCATGTTTCAATTGATACCATTAAGAAATTAGTTAAATTAAATTTTGTGTGTTGTTTACCAACACATAAATTAGAACTTGAAGGATTATGTGATGCATGTGTTTAAGGTAAACAAACCAAAAGTAGTTTTAAATCCAAAGACATGGTTTCAACCGATCAACCTTTGCAATTGCTACATATGGACTTGTTTGGACCAATTAGTGTACCTAGTTTGGCCAAAAAGAAATATGCATATGTAATTGTAGACGACTATAGTCGCTTTACTTGGATTTTATTCCTACAACACAAGAATGAAGCAATTAGCAACTTTGTTGAATTTTGCAAAAGAATTGAAAATGAAAAGGGATAAAAAATCATTAGGATTAGAAGTGATCATGGGAGGGAGTTTGAGAATGCAAAATTCGATCAACTTTGCTATAAAAGGGGATATAAACATGAGTATTTGGCTCATTGCACACCTCAACAAAATGGGGTAGTTGAGAGGAAGAACCGAACCTTAGTTGAGCTTGCCCGAACCATGCTAAATGAATACTCCTTACCCAAGCACTTGTGGGCCAAGGCGGTAAATACGGCATGCTACATAGTAAATCGCGTAAGCATAAAGACCATATTGAATAAAACACCATATGAGCTATGGAAATGGTATAAACCAAAGATATCTCATTTTAGGGTATTTGGTTCTAAATGTTTTGTTCTTGATGAATCTCCCAAAGTGACTGAGTTTGATTCAAAATCAATTGAGGGAATGTTTGTAGGGTACTCAAATTCAAGTAAAGCATATAGAATTTACATTCCATCTCAAAGAATTGTAATTGAATCTGTGCATGTTAAATTTGATGAAAATGCTAATCAAAAGGTCGAGAAAGGTATTGAGATTGTAGGTGTTGAAGTGCCAATTCTTGATCAAGATGAAGTCGAGATGAGATCCGACCCGGTTGAGCATCAACTCGAGGAAACTCAACCCGAAATGGATACAACCAACAATATTGAGACGAATCAAACAATTGAACATGCAACCAATAATGAGATGGATCCAATAGTTGATGGAATGCAAACCGAAGAGATACAACCTCCACGAATTGAGTATCAAGTCCCCCAAGACCTAAGGGAAGTATTATCTCATTCTCTTTCTAATGTAATTGGGGATCCGAGGGAAAGGGTTAGAACAAGATCCGAATTAAATCAAATGATTGGTCATTGTGCATTTGTATCTCATATCGAACCTAAAAATTTTAAAGATGCAAATGTAGACCCTAATTGGATTTGTGCCATGCAAGAAGAACTTGCTCAATTTGAAAGGAACAAAGTGTGGGAACTCGTACCTAAGCCAAATGATAGGATGATTATTGGAACAAAATGGGTCTTTAGAAATAAAAAAAGATGAAGATAGAAATGTAATTCGCAACAAAGCTAGGTTGGTAGCTCAAGGGTACAAACAACAAGAGGGTATTGACTTGGAAGAAACCTTTGCATCTGTAGCTCGTCCTGAATATATTAGAATGCTTTTAGCATATGCATCAAATAAAAGTTTCAAATTATTCCAAATGGATGTTAAAAGTGCATTTTTGAATGGATTTATAGATGAGGAGGTGTATGTTAATCAACCTCAAGGCTTTGTTGATTCAACATTTCCTAATAATGTTTATAGACTCACCAAAGCACTCTATAGCCTCAAACAAACCCCTAGGGCATGGTATGATAGGTTAAGTTCCTTTCTAATTGACAATGAATTCATTAGAGGCAATAATGATACAACTCTCTTCACCAAGAAAAGAGATGGATCACTTTTGGTGGTGCAAATTTATGTAGATGACATAATTTTTGGTTCACCTAATGCGGCACTTGCCGAGGAATTTTCTTCTCTTATGAGTAGTGAATTCGAGATGAGCATGATGGGTGAATTGAATTTCTTCTTGGGACTCCAAATCAAGCAACTCGTGGATGGTACCTTTGTGAGTCAAACCAAGTATGCGAATGAGTTGATCAAGAAGTTTGGGATGACCGAAAGCAATACAAGCATAACTCCAATAGCTACGAATGCAAATCTTGAGTCGGATCCCAATGACACATCGGTGGACATCACTCAATACCGAGCTATGATAGGTAGCCTACTTTATTTAACCGCTAGTAGACCCGATATAATGTTTGCGGTATGTCTGTGTGCTAGGTATCAAGCAAATCCCAAAGAATTGTACTTGAAAGCCGTTAAAAGAATTCTTAAATATGTCAATGGTAGTTTAAATTTGGGGTTATGGTATGACAAACAATCGGACTTAAACCTAATAGGATATGCTGATGCCGATTTTGCCGGGGACCGTATGGATAGAAAAAGTACAAGTGGTACATGCCAATTTCTTAGTGGTTCACTTGTATCTTGGTCGAGTCACAAATAAACCTCGGTTGCCCTTTTCACAACGAAAGCCGAGTATGTAGCGGCCGGTAGTTGTTGCACACAAATTCTTTAGATGATCCAATTTCTAAATGATTATGAAATTCGCTTCCGCAACGTACCAATTATGTGTGACAATACTAGTGCCATTATGATATCCAAAAATCCGGTCCTTCATTCTAGAACCAAGCACATAGAGATAAGGCATCATTTTATTAGTGATCACATAGAAAAAGATAAAATTGAACTCATACATATTGACACCAAAGAACAAATTGCCGATATATTCACAAAACCCCTAAATACTCAACAACATAATGAATTAAGATTTAAATTAGGCATGCTTGAACTTAGAGAATAGACATATTCATAACTTATTTCAAAATAATTTATTGCAATCAAAATAGTTCATTTAAAGACTGTTCTGCAGGAACAAAACGTTATAACGTTTTTGAAAACGTTGGTAACGTTTTTGGGAAACTCCAAAAGGCTGAGAGCAGCATAATTTTAATAGATAAAACATTATGTAACGTTTTAAAATCGTTGTAACGTTTTTTTCTTCTGTTACTTAGCCAAAATTCTGAGATAAACTTATACTATATAAACGTTGTGACGTTTTTGGAAACGTTGGTAACGTTTTATGAAACTTCAAAAGTCCGAGAGCTGCACCAAAACGTTATACAAATGTTTTGAAAACGTTACAACGTTTATCTGACAAGGGACTAACATTGTATAAGTTTTATTCAAAACGTTGGTAACGTTTGTAAAGCGTTACAACGGTTATCTGACAAGGGATCAAAACTACAAAAATTACAAATGAAAACGTTGTAATGATTTCCAAACGTTGGTAATGTTTTGTAAGACTTCAAAAGTCCGAAAACTTCACAAAAACATTACACAAACGTTACAAAAACGTCATAACGTTTTAGGTAAAAACAGTGTTTTGAACAAACGTTGGTAACGATTGTCAAACGTTGGTAACGTTTTATAGTGAAAAGGGGTTATATTGGATCCGGACCCGTCCCTTCCTTATTACTTCTCTCCAAAGCACCCCTTCTTCCTCCATTCTCTCTTCTTTCTCTACTCTGCCGTTCTCTCTCTCTCTCTACCCATTCCAGCCACTTTACTCCACCAAATCAAGAAATTCTTCTTGATTTCTCTTCTCCTCTCTTCTCTCTACTCTATTTTCTTCTCCAAATCTCACTTCTCTCTCTCTTCTCTCCTTTCTCTAAAACCCTAGGTGCAAATCCAGTGATCTGACCGTTGGATTGACGATCCGGCTTCACCACTGCACTTCTTGGGTTCGCCTCTTCTCGGTTTCACACTTTTCTTCTTAATCGGTAAACTTTTACTTTAACCTATATCAAATGGCTCCAAAACTCCGTGCTATTCCTAAGGGTGGTAAGAAAAGACTCCGTGTGGACCCGGAAGATGGTCAAAACAGTGGTGCAAATATAGAACCAAACTGACAAATTCACCGATCAAATAGATACCTGTTTCAGGATATTGTTGCCTATTTGAATTATGTGGGGTCTTTCATAAATAGGAAAATAACCGATTGCTACCGGTTTGACAAATCAACGGTTACCGTCTCCCAACCCGAAGATGACAAGATAATTGACTATGTGAATCATTAGGGTTGGGAACCTATTGTGAGTTGTAATGAACCGTACACCCATCTTCTAACCTGCACATTCTATGCAAACATCAAAATCCAAGATGAACAATTCATTATCACTTCTTATGTTGGCGGGAAAGAAATTGCACTCTGTCTAGGTAATGTGGCTCAATGGCTTGGGGTTGAAAATGATGGGGAGAAAACCTATCCCTTGAGAAGTTGGCCTCTTTATGCCGATGGTACCTCAAGTGAGTATAAGAAATGATTTGATCGGAACAACATAGCCGGAGCATCAATCTATGTTTCTCACCTTCCATCCCTACATCGGCTACTCTTCCTCTTCATAAACAACATTCTTATGCCCAAAATCACAATCAAAACAAATCTTGAGTGGGGACCCATGTACTTTCTTTGTCACCTCATTCAATTGGATGGAAAAAGCATCAACATACCCTACATCTTTCTTCGTCACATAAGTGATGCATTTTCAACCACGGTCCATTCTTTGCCCTATGCCCAACTCATTCACAAAATCATCCGCATCAATGGTATTCAAATACCTGAAGATGCAGAAGTCTCCTTCCCGACTAATTTGGTTGATCACCTAACCAAAATCGGGTGGGTTTATGGTCATTCATCCTCGGGTCTGAGGTGCTACGAACCTGATGCAAGAGACATCAACAAGTGGATAAACCATCCAGAAGTCTAACCCAATCAATATTGGGACCCGAAAGAAGAAGTGGTCCCGGTTCAACCTCAACCTCAACCTCAAACTCAATCACAGTTCATGCCACAAGCGGGTGATTTTTTTCAACAAGTTGGTGCGTTTGTTCCTCCACAAGGCCAAGAAGCACAAATGTTGTGGTTATGCCAACAAATGCATGCTTAAAGCCTTGAGATTCAACAAAATCATCAAGCAACACAAAAGAGGTTTGATAATCTGGAAAATGGGCAAATGAAGATAAGGAAACAACTGCGAGCACATGCCCGAGCTCTCAATGCTCTTGATGAAGTTCAAGCGAGTCTCTCGAATCGTTTTGTTAAGCAATTTGGTCCCTCGAGAAGCTCGGCACGAGCACGTGAGAATCTAGTTGAGGAAGAGGACCTAGAAGATGACGAAGAGGAGCATGAAGAGGAAGGTGATGGAGAAGAAGAAGTGGCTGATGCACCAAACGACCCCATGAATGACGAGTAGACCGCACAATTTCAAAAACTAAAAACTTGCTAATTTAATTGTTTGTTGGTTGCATAAATTGTTTGTTAGTTGCATGTTTAATTTGAATTGTTGAATTGGTTTATTTGACTAATTTGCAAAAACATACAATTATTGAATTTTACGATTTCTTCTATTTTGAGAATATGTAGGTCCAAGAAGAGTAAGAACTGTTGGGTTTCGGATACCACTTTTGGGGTTTCGCGGTAACCAAAACTCGTTTAGGCTTAAGGTGCGGAATGACCGTAGAACAAAAATTTCTACGGCCAACTTAAGCTCAGGATTAAACGGGGTATGTCAGGAAACTTTCCAAGGCGGTCCACCTTCAGTATTCCTTTGGCATCAAAACCCAATTTAATCCTTTTACAGATCTACTCCATGATTGATTTCTAAAACTTTAATCTACTTACCAATTAAATAGATTAATATAACATATTTATATCTTGTTTCCAAATCACAGTTGGAATGCAGACCGAGCGTGTAGAGCTACATCACGGAAGGAATCGACTCGTCTCGGAGCATCAGACGTCTGATGCCTCTATCCGTTATCCACCAGGACTAACCAGAGAGCGGTTAATTTCTTCTGCCAGAAATATCGTAAACCACGGAATTATGGAAAAACACTATTCACAGGGAAAAGACAAAAACCCGTAAACACGAATTTTCGGTTACTCAGTTTCATCAAATGAGCAAAACTGACATACCGCTAAATTCGGTAAAAAACTATTCATCGATCCCGTAAATATACTCCACAACAACCCGCAAGATTATACGTCAACTACGTATAACTTTCTTTTCTCAACCGAAACACTATTTCGGAGAGAAACCGAGAAAGAGAGAAAATACTGATTCGATTCTGCACGAAACGATATAAGTGAATTAGTGATTTTTCTCTCTACATGCACCCCTCTATTTATAGGCTTTTGAGGAGGTTCGCAAAAGACCGAAATACCCCTAAACATATGCCTATTTACAAGGTATGCCATTGACACCTCATCCTTTTATATGTGAAATGACCAAAATACCCCTTCCACACCCTTCCACACTCTTCTCCATGTTTCTACACATGCAAGGTGGCATAGGTGTGAAATGACCATTTTGCCCTTGTGGATAGGATTGATGACATGTCATCTGGATAGGATCAATGACACGTCATGCGGATAAGCATGAATCTAAAAAGACCCGAATGCCCTCGGTCCGAAGACAAATAATATTCGTATAATTATTCTGAACAATTATATATATATTTTTCTTGCGGTTATTTGTTTCGGTATCGATGACGTGTCATCTGGATAGGATCGATGACATGTCATGCGAATAAGGACGAATCTGAAAAGATCCGAATGCCCTCGGCCCGAACACAAATAATATTCGTATAATTATTTTGAATAATTATATATATTTTTCTTGCGATTGTTGTTTCGGTAATTTATACAATGTGTCCTGCACATTTATAAATTAACCGGTTAACTTTTATACAACGTGTCACACACACGTTTATAAATTAACCAATGTTTTTGCTTGTTATTTTTACATAACATTTATAATTTAATTATAACACGTATAATTAATTATAACCATCTTATCATTGATCATAACCAATTTATAATCAATCAAAATAAGATTCTCCAATTAGCTCCTATATGGTGTGACCCAATAGGATCTGTGTTATGTTGGTAAATAGAGTTAAAACTGTTTTAACTTCTATAATCATGGGTGGCGTCTGGCAACACATCATGACCATCCAATTACACAGATGATGCTGTACTGTACAATATCACGATCCAGTAAACAATTTACTTGTGTCTGTTCTTCTGTCTCATAGCTATCAGATCAGTTTCAAGGTAGATGTGTGTCATCCTTGCTAACTGAATCTTTTCTTGATCTTGAGCAGATTATCAAATATAATTACTCTTGTAATTATACCGCTAGCAGATAATCTAACTCTATCAAGGGGCTCAGTGATGCTATAGCTCGTATAGAGATACGAGGGACAAATAGTACTTTTGGTAGACTATCACTTCCTCAGCTTAGCTATACATATGAGAATGCTACCGTTATGACTGCTTTTTACGGACAGCGGTAGATAGCAATCACACATACATATTTCTTAGTGGGAACGATAAAAACCTCATACTTTAGAACGTGACACTGAATGAGAAACATTAATGACACGAACACAATTCTATTTAATGTCTCATTCGGGGTCTGTCAAATTCCATGTTCCTAGAACATGTATCTATGTGATTAAAATGACATCTCGTGTCAGGTAGTTTGTAAAACTTAACCATCTTTTAATCCACATACTAACCTTTTCGCGGTAATTAGTGTTCCTGCTAATTACCTTGGTTAGTGACCTTTTAAGAGCATATATCATCTATAGTATGGAGTTTCACAATTTCAGTCATGAACTCGAAATGATCCATAAATGCAATAATACTCAAGGCAACAAAATGATATTAATCATCCAATTCATGAACAAAGCTTTATGATAAATTATCGTATTATTGACTTCTAGATTATTACAAACTAACAAGAACTGCAGTATAATATGCTCGGACTGAAGAAATCACGAAGACTTTTATCAAGAATACAAATTGTAAAATCAGAAACTTGGTAAAGTGTGTGTGAGATTGATTAAAATGGGATAAAATGTTGTAATGTTTTACATTGGTCTGAAACAATAAAATGATCAAAAGAAGAAACATTGTTACAGCGTTATAACGTTTTACAAACGTTATAACGTTTTACAAACGTTGTGACATTTTAAAAACGTCAAAATGTTATACAAACGTTGTAACGTTTAACAACTACAGAACTACTGAAGCACAGCAGTACAGTAACGTTTCAAGTATATTTAAGCTTCAAATAACTTCTATTTTTGATCAAGTTTGTACAGGTTAAAACGTTGTAACGTTTTGAAAACGTTATAACGTTTTACTAAGCTGTCAGAAGATTAAAACCCTAAAATCGCATTTGAATTAAACGTTGTAACGTTTTATAAAACGTTGGTAATGTTTTATGTCAAATAGCTCATTTTTGAGCTGACACTATAAATAAAGTGATGAGATCTTTTCCCAAAGCATCTCAGCCGACCCTAATCATTTTAAAAGCGATTTTCTGAGAGCTTAGCCTACTCTATTGTTGTGAGAGTTTAAAACTTCAAAATCTCTCAAGCAACCTCAAACCTACTTCACTAATCTTGATCTAGATTAGGTTAGAGTAATCTATTGAGTGTTTCTCTTGTGTTCTAGACAATCGAGATCTTGTTCTCATCTCTTTGAGTTGGCCGTTTGACTTCCCGCTTGGTGTGTAAGGGCTCAACGATTCACAAGTTGTAATCCTTTCGTATTTGGTAATAGAAAGGCGCACCACTCAAGGTTGCGAAGCCCCGGAGACGTAGGCCTTTGTTTTGCTGAACTCCGTTAACATCCCGCGTGTCAAATTTCTCTAAACTCATATATTTAATTTCAATTGCAATTTAATTTTAGTTTTTGAGTAATTAGAGGTGCCCCTAACTGTAACAAATATATGATATATGTTTTTTTATTTTTTATTTAGAAGAAATAAATTCACAACGATGTAGGTGATAATATTTAGAGTTGAACTGTTTCGATGATGATACGACTAAAAGGTGGTTCCGATTTATTTCAAATATAGATGTAATTGTGCTATTTTGTGACTAGTCACGTTTTAATTCAAGTCACATGATGTTGTGATGTGCTATTGTTGTTTTTTCTGAAGAATAATCACAATACGCAACATGAGAATCATGCCATATAACTAACACTTGTATTATATCGTGTTGTGATGCGCCGTTTATTGACCTAATAAATTTTTATAGACGTACTAGGTTATATTTGTATCTATTTAACTTATGAAGTCAAGACTGATTTCGGAGATATCAAGCTTAAGAAATTATAAATATCTAGTTCTTCAATGACCCTTTTTATATGATTAGATAGATATTTTGAGTAAAGGTTGGTGAATAATCAATCCAATTACTCGGGTGGAATTAGAAAATTTTAATAGTTGATTGAAAATTAAAATACACAATATATGATAGATAAAATGTGAGCTCTAAGTTGTCACACTCATAAAACATAACTGTAATCATTAGATTAGAAGTAAACATTTAAAATGAGATTGAGCTACATAAAAAGTAAAAAAAAAATCAATTAAATTTCAATATACATAATTAAAATTTTGAAATCATAAAAGTGGCGACTAAACACTTCTGACTTAGTATATGTAAGGAATCTTTTATTAGATTTCAAACCTATATATGATCTCTCTTATACGGAGAACAATTGTTAAACATATGTAATTAATTTAGTATAACAAAAATCAGACAATGGTTAAATTAATATATTTAATTTGGTATATCAACCGGCCATTTTTATTAATATCCCAAAAAAAATAGATAATTTTAAAAATAACCTCGTTTTTTTTTTTTTTTTTATTAATGCCCTAACCGCTTGGAAGCGGAGCGGGCCAATATCAACACCAAACCGCCCGTATAGTGGGCGGTCCACTGTTTTTTTTTTTTTTTTTTTTTTTTTATAAGTTTTTTTTTTTTAAAAACAGAAATTTTTTATTTTTTTTATTGAAATATTAGAAATGTTGAATATATTTCTTTAGAAATAGATCTAATACAATATAATTTAATTTATTAGAAAGACTACAACAAATAACCCGGATCAATATTTTTCAGGCCGGATTTTTCGCGGCTATAAGAAAAATTAATATATCTCTTTATGTGTTATTGGACAAAAATAAAAATGCTTAGATTCAGAGTTATTGATCCCGGTTCAAAAGTCACTTCTATGTAATCTAGAAAATATTATAATCCTTCTAGGACATTTAATTTATAAAAAGTTGTATCTATTTTGAGAATTCTTTTTGAATAACAATTATTAAATAACTTAAAGTTTTTATTTTGTTTCAAAAATAGATACAACTTTTTATAAATTAAATGTCCTAGAAGGATTATAATATTTTCTAGATTACATAGAAGTGACTTTTGAACCGTGATCAATAACTCAGAATCTAAGCATTTTTATTTTTGTCCAATAACACATAAAGAGATATATTAATTTTTCTTACAGCCGCGAAAAATCCGGCCTGAAAAATATTGATCCGGGTTATTTGTTGCAGTCTTTCTAATAAATCAAATTATATTGTATTCCATCTATTTTTAAAGAAATATATTCAACATTTCTAATATTTCAATAAAAAAAAATTTCTGTTTAAAAAAAAAAAAATTTAAAAAAAAAAAAAAATTTAAAAAAAAAAAAAAAAAAAACCAGACTGCCCAATTCAAGGGCGGTTCTTTTTTTTTTTGAATTTTTTTTTAAACATAAATTTTTATTTTTTTTATTTTTTGTATTGAAATATTAGAAATGTTGAATATATTTCTTTAAAAATAGATGGAATACAATATAATTTGATTTATTAGAAAGACTGCAACAAATAACCCGGATCAATATTTTTCAGGCTGGATTTTTCGCGGCTGTAAGAAAAATTAATATATCTCTTTATGTGTTATTGGACAAAAATAAAAATGCTTAGATTCCGAGTTATTGATCCCGATTCAAAAGTCACTTCTATGTAATCTAGAAAATATTATAATCCTTCTAGGACATTTAATTTATAAAAAGTTGTATCTATTTTTGAAAAAAAATAAAAACTTTAAGTTATTTAATAATTGTTATTCAAAAAGAATTCTCAAAATAGATACAACTTTTTATAAATTAAATGTCCTAGAAGGATTATAATATTTTCTAGATTACATAGAAGTGACTTTTGAACCGTGATCAATAACTCAGAATCTAAGCATTTTTATTTTTGTCCAATAACACATAAAGAGATATATTAATTTTTCTTACAGCCGCGAAAAATCCGGCCTGAAAAATATTGATCCGGGTTATTTGTTGCAGTCTTTCTAATAAATCAAATTATATTGTATTACATCTATTTCTAAAGAAATATATTCAACATTTCTAATATTTCAATAAAAAAAATAAAAAATTTCTGTTTTAAAAAAAAAAACTTATAAAAAAAAAAAAAAAAAAAAAAAAACAGTGGACCGCCCACTATACGGGCGGTTTGGTGTTGATATTGGCCCGCTCCGCTTCCAAGCGGTTAGGGCATTAATAAAAAAAAAAAAAACGAGGTTATTTTTAAAATTATCTATTTTTTTTGGGATATTAATAAAAATGGCCGTATATCAACAAGACAACAACCAAGCTTAATTACTATAGAAGTAAGAAAAAAAATTCCTTATATAATGAGACGAAATTAATAAAGTTCATTGCAAAACATACACAAAAATATAAATTTAATTTAATTACAAGTTTACATAATTAAAGTTGCATAAATCGCTCCATTAGGATAATTTTAAACGGAGACAATTCGGCCTAGTGCAGATTTAGTCTGCACGAATCTTAAAACAGATCGGATAGTTAAGATTCATTAACTCAAAAAAAAAAATTTTTAGTTAATGCAGAGGATACAAATTCAACAATTGCCTCCAAATTGCGCAATTGTTTCAACATATTTCTCTGTCAAAATGAGTATTGTCTAGCAATAACAATTTGTTCTCAACGAAGTTATAGTTTCAGGATGTTCATCGTCAACTCTCAACGCCCGCCCTACCTTTAAAGCCAGACGTCTTGACGTTAATACAGGGCAACTATGAACAGTTATAGACACTTGAAATGGGTAAAGATTTTAACATAATAATTTTGATATCATGCAACGCACATACTATAAAATTAAAGATTAATTTTCTATTCACACTTCAAGACTTCTTTAGTTTTCTATTTACTCCTACACCTTTTGTTATATTTAATATATCCCTTAATTTTTTATTTATTTATTTACTCATAGAAGTTATTTACTCATATTTAAATGTTATTAAAATCTATCCTTTTTCATTATACCCTTGTTCTTACTGATAAATTTTTGTATGCATTTATCAGCGGCTTGATTAAATTTGTCGTGAGTGATAAATTTAATAATGCTGTTCAATTGATAAATTTGTTACTAATTAGTAGCTTGAATAAACTTGTAGGTGTATCGTTGAATAAACTTGCTGGTACCAGTACCTGAGTAGATAACTTTATTGGTAAATAGAAACAATTAAAGAGTTAAAGAATATAATCAATGTAACACATAGTATTTGAGTAAATAGAAAATTGGAAGAAGTCTTTGAGGGAATGTATAAAATTAACTCTAAAATGAAAACAACACCGCATACAATTTGTGCGCTGAAGCCAAAACTGCTATGTTATAATCATTACCTGCTTGAATCTTCCATTTCTAACTGTCTCAAACCGTCAAATTTTCTAAGTTACGTTAACTCGTTAATCATTCCAAAATTAGATCACTAGACCACCATTGATCACAATTTTGAAGGCTATATAAATTTCTCTAGCCCAAAGGCCGACAAAGATGCCCATATATGATCATTCAACTCTAAAAGGCTATATAAATTTCCAGCTCCAAAGGCAGAGAAGCCCATCTATAATTTCTCTGCCCCAAAGTATGTATTTAGCATACCGCACCGAATGCTTTGTTGCATGTTGAGATCTCAATTGAAGGAAGTACGTGTTTGTAAACATTAATTTCTGGCATAAACATTTCACTTCCTAGCATCACCAACAGTCGAAGAGAGCTTTATGATTTAATGAGCTTTTTTGGTAGCAGAATTTTCGTTTCTTTTTCGCCTTGTTACAAATAATTTGAGTCTGCTCTTGCTGGTTTTTGAAATAAAAACATGGATTATGAACTTAAAAATTTTGGAAATCAATTTTACAAAAATTAACGATATGTGCAGGGGAGGGACCCATAACCCAACAAAATGAAAACACATAAAAGGAAAAATATTCTACACTTCAATTAGAGACTGATTAATTTATTTATTATATATAGTTCCCAAATCATATTCATGACAACAAAACATATATAATTCTATCAATTTATGCATCCTGCAGGTCCACCATAATAGAAATTATAACCTATTCCCTGAGAAAATGTAAAACCACATGTTGTGAAACAGTCATCTCTGTCTGTAAATTCTCTTACTTCGGTTTCGTCCGGATCTCCTGTTTCACCGAATTTATCATAGACCTTAATATTGCTGATATATGCTGCCTTGTTTGCGCCTTCACAGGCAGCATGTCCGCTTCCCATCCGAGGACTTGTTTCATTTTTTCGATACATAACACTGCCTGCCCATGCCATTGTAGTTGCATAGTCAAATGTGTTGTTAAAAAGAGATTTTGGCCACCACCCGATTAATATTTGATTGCTGTTATCATCGCGGTACAATGACCAGTCTTGAGTTTTCTCATCCTACAAAATTTTATTTAAAAAAGAGACTTAAGAAACGAGCTACTTGTTTAATTAAATCCATCATTGCTGTCTTAACCGTCAAAACCAATATGATCCTAATGCAAAGTAAGCAAAATATTCTAACAAAAAAGTAAATAAAATAAATACATACTGAACCTTCTTTATGCTTAGTGTAATAAAGTAATCTTTTCCATTAAATGTGGAGAGTGGTGAGACCTTCTCTCCTGGAACCGGTGCTCCGGAAACATTTGCAAGAACAAACCCTTGACAAAGGGTGTTATAGCACCCCATGCCCTTTTCACTCTGTGTATATAACAATAGCAATCTTATTAGTTACTAAGCACAACATTTTCTAATGTAGATTATTACAGTATAGTTTTTATGCGTATACGTACAGTCCATTCTGTAAAAATTCGCAAATCAGTGCTGCCAGAATATAAGCTTGGATTTACCTGTATTTATTTACATTGTAGTTGTTAATATATGCATCTACAAAATAGAAGAGTTATTGTGTAAGATGAAATTAAAGAGTGAGGCTATGGTGATACACATATTACTGAGCGCTTGTACTATGAATCATATTTTTGTTTTAAAAAATTCAAACAATTGATCCAGGCCATTTTACATTAATTTCGCATGAAAATTTACTTGAAGACCAAATTTCACATTTTTAATATTAAATATGCAGAAAATCATTGATCTAAAGATTCTCAACTATTCGTAAATAGTGATTTCTACCTATCTTAAAAATTAGTAATCTTTTCTTCTTCTAAAAGATAGAAAATTTGGTCTTTAAGTATACTTTTATATGAAGATCACGTTGAGCAGTTCAGATCGATTATATGAACTTTAAAACCGATCCTAAATAGGTTGATCTGACATATGCATATCACCATAATCTCACTCGAAATTTAAAAACGTACATGAAATCCAGCAGCCATGGAAGAACTTATTATATTGTTGCTCATAACAGCTATATAAACCGCGCTTAATGAATTGTAACCGACGTTCGGTATGCTCCAGGTTGATATTCTAGCTCGTGTACCATGGAACTTTTCGCTTTGAATAAACCAGCCAGCTTGCTTATAAATTAAGTAAAAAAAAAAATTACTTTAAAAGTTTAATTTTGATGATGTAAAATTCACATCTTTGTGAAATTGAAATTTACAGTTTTTGCAAGTACTTACATGACTGATATATTCTGAGGACTGATCATTAGTTGGATTTGGAAACAAATTTGAAATAATTCTCGAGTGATGGACTTCAGTAGATTTTCCATCCTGCGGAAAAAAGGGTTAAAAACTCGGTACAATTATGTAAATCAGTAAATTTTGTACAAATTGAGTTGCCAAAAAACATATTTCCAAAGTGTATTATTATGTGCACCTTATCTTTAGATTGTCCGCCTTTAAGTTCTTGGAATTGCGTACCTTCGATGCAATTGTTGTACAAAACACAGAGGTAAATCAAAACCAATGCTAGTATTTGCTTGTAATAAGCCATGTAAGAGAAACAGAGAAGGATCTATATTGGACTATTTGTTAATAATAAATACATGGACAAAATCATAGAGACAAATAGTCTTTATATACACTTTCTTTTGCCAATTTTTATATCCGAAGTCAATACTGAATGGAGTCATTTATTACGCATTATCTATAGGGAGAGAGATAGTGGGTTAGTACTATAAATCTAGAGTCAGGTTTGGTTCGATATGCTACTAAATCTAGAGAGATAGTGGGTTAGATAATTCGATATATATGCTACTAATTCTTAGTAATTTTTTTTTTAGGTTGGCTAATTTAGCCAACAGATGTATTAATAATGAAAGGAGTTTATTTACATATCCTACTCTCTAATATGATACAAGCTAGTATCTAGGTAAATAAAATTAGAAACTCATTTCTTAAATAACACTGCCAGAAGCAATACGTAAGCTCCCGCTTGATCCACCCCTTCGATCCCTCGGTATCTTAGTAAACTACGTCCTTCAATAATTCAATTATGTCTATATCTTAGTAGAGGGAGGTTCAAATGCCTTCATTTTTTGTGCCTCCACCATGTCTTTATTTTTTAAAACTTTAATAACTCAAAATGTAAAATTTAAAAGTCAAAATAAAATCATTAGATATGATTCATGTTATTTTCTCTATGTGCTCATAACAAATGATCACATTTCAATTTTGTTTTTATGTGAATCAGTAAGTTGAAAAATCAACGTCTACAAATTATTCACGTTAGTATGTTTTTATAAGACCTTGATAACAACTAAAATAAAATTGAAATGTCATAATTTTTTACATGTGCATAGATAAAATTTATGCTTTTGGAGGACATTTAATTCAAATTTCTTAAAATAATATAATTTACTAAATCGAATTATTATTAAGTAAAGATACAAAAACAAATAATTAATTTAATGCTACTAATTTGACTTAGAGAGGGAGAGTGGGCGGAGTAATATACTATATATAGATAATTAATTTGATATGCTGCTCTCTATGCTTATTTAAAGATCACTAGTTGTTTCATTTATTAAATTCAATTATGACTATATCTTTGTATATTGTCGTAAACAGTAATTAATAGTTTTTGTCAAATATAAATTTTCCGCATTTATGAAGCACATATTTAACGTTTGGGGTGGGGGATAAACAGAGTTCTAGAAGTGAAGTCTGACTTTCAAATTATAAAGATTAATTATGTAAAAAGTTTCTATGTATGAGAATCAATTATATAATATCATGCTATTTTACTCTAAATAGAAAATCAGACATAAAAATATGAATTTATTTTTAAATGAGAATCAATTGACCTCTATTCTATCTTCTTCCCTCCAATATCTCTAATCGTAACATCACTAGTATCAAGTTGGCTTATGAACCTGACCGTTCAAACTAATCTAATTTATGAGTTGTGTGTCCACATACAAAATTTTATAATTTTTATAATTTATCTAGTATCAAGTCATGTTGAGTTTCGGAGGTGCCAAAATATGATTAGCTTAAGTTGCGGAAAGACCGTAAAACAAAAATTTTACTTATAACTTAAGCCAAGGATTAAACGGGGTATGTCAAGAAACATTCCAAGGCGGTCCACCTTCTGTATTCCTTTGACATCAAAATCCAATTTAATTCTTTTACAGATCTACTCCATAATTAATTTCTAAAACTTTAATCTACTTATCAATTAAATAGATTAATATACATATTTATACATTGATTCCAAATTCTAATTGGAAAATGCAATCGAGTGAGAAGAATGATTAGAATGGTTCGTCTCGGAGTATCAGACGTCTGATACCTCTATCGGTTATCCACTAGGACTAATCGGAGAGCGGTTTATTTCTTTTGTAAGAAATACCGTAAACTATAGAATTATGCAAAAACACTATTCACGAGAAAAGACAAAAACTCGTAAACATGAATTTTTTGGTTACTCAGTTTCACCAATAAGCAAAACTGAAATACCATGAAATTCGAGAAAATACTATTCACCAATCCCATAAATCTACTAATCAACAACCTGCAAGATTATACGTCAACTACGTATAACTTTCTTTTCTCAACCGAAAATACTATTTGGGAGAGAAAATAGATTACCGAACTAATCAAACAGATTTGATATCTCATAAATTAGTAGTTTCTCTCTCCATGTACCCCTATATTTATAGGCTTTTGAGGAAGTTCGCAAAAGACCAAAAATACCCCTCAACATATGCCTATTTACAAGGTATGCCATTGAATGGATAAGGATGATGACGTGTCATGTGGATAAGATCGATGACATGTGAAAATACCAAAATGCCCTCGACCCAAATTCAGATAATATCCATATATTTCTTGTGATTGTTGTTTCGGTAACTTTTATACAATGTAACGTGTACGTTTATAAATTAACATTTGTTTTTGCTTGTCATTTTATATGACACTTGTAATTTAATTATAACACGTATAATTAATTATAACCATCTTATTATTAATCATAATCAATTCATAATTAATCAACAAGATTCTTCGATTAGCTCCTATACTGTGTGACCCAATAGGATCCGTGTTATGTTGGTAAATAGAATTAAAACTGTTTTAACTTCTATAATCATAAGAGGCATCTGACATCTGCACTATGACCATCCAATTACACAGATGATGCTGTACTGTACAATACCATGATCCAGTAAACTATTTACTTGTATCAGTTATTCTGTCTCATAGCTATCATATCAGTTTCAAGGTAGGTGTGTGTCATCTTTGCAAACTTAATCTTTTCTTGATTTTGAGCAGATTATCAAATATAATTACTCTTGTAATTGTACCGCTAGCAAATAATCTTACTTTATTAAGGGGCCCAGTGATGCTATAGCTCGTATAGAGATACGAGGGACAATAGTACTTTTGGTAAACCATTACCTTCTCAGCTAAGTCATGTATGCCGAAGAGCTACCGTTATAACTGTGTTTTACTGACAGCGTTAGTAACAATCACACATACACATTTTTTAGTATGAATGATGAATACCTCATACTGTAAAACTTAACACTGAATGAAAACATTAATGACACGAACACAATTTCATTTAATGTTTCATTCGGGGTCTGTCAAATACCACGTTCCTGGAACATGTATCTATGTGATTAAAATGACATCTCTTGTCAATGGCCTGTAAGACTTGACCATCTTTTAATCCACATACTAACCTTATAGTGGTCAATTAGTGTTTTTACTAATTATCTCGGTCAGTGGCTTTTTAAGAGTATATATCATCTATATTATGAAGTTTCATAATTCCAGTTATGAACTCGAAATGATTCATAAATGCAATAATACTCAAGGCAACAAAATAATTAATTATTCAATTCATGAACAAAGCTTTATATGATAAATTATCGTATTATTGACTTCTAGATTATTACAAACTAACAAGTCAAGCATTCAAATGTGAGAGTTTTTTTTAGTTAATTTTAGTACAGTTATTATCATTTTTTAACTGTCCAAATTGGTACTAAAATAATTCAAAAAATTATTTATTTTGCATGTTACTACATCACATATAAAGTAGATCGGCTTGAACAGTTTGAATTCTTTGTTTAAAATCTACCTGATAAGTTATCGAATTGGTGGCATATATCATCAATATCATGATAGCCGGACTATTATAAACCATCGTAAACCCGAGGTTGCAATTAATCATGCCTTAAATCAAAATTTTGATTTAGGATACGATAATCCTACTTGCTTTTTTTTAGTAGAACTAGGTGTTTCGAAGTTCACCAACCTTCATTGTGAACTCAACCAAGAGCAGATCCAAGGGGTAGGCGCAAAATATTGATAAGAGTACAATTTTTTTTTCCTAATGAATCAGAGTAGAGTAGTGAATAGGGATCTAAAAAAATCATGGCACGACCGAATATGTGATAATATGACATGGTTCTGTCACGACACGTGTGCCGATTATGTGCTGTGACCATCCACATGACGTGACCATCTTTCAAAAATTTGGCACAACAAGACACGTCACGCAAAAGATTTGATCACGGCATGACACATGGTCACATGTAATTAAAATAATTAGATCTTGATTGAGTGGTGAATCTTAAATAAACTAACCTAAATTATGAAAAAAATAGTTTAATATGACAGGTCACGTTTGGACATGTCATGTGTGGTAATGGCGTGATTAATGTGTTGTGACCATGCATTCACGTGCCATGACTATCCTTTCAAATTTGGTCATGGCACGACACGACACGACATGTGATTCAAATTACGATGTGACTAGTCACGACACGATACATATTTATATCTTTAGTAGCAGACCTTTTTTTTCTTCTAACAAATCAAAGATTCTTCTAAGTGGAATGGCTAATCGGACTACGTCTTTTTTTTCTTTCTTTCTTTTACGTGAATCAATATGGACTGACTTACATTTCCATGCAATTTTCTTCTACTAGACTGTCAATTAAATTCAAAGGTAGACATTATATCCATTCAGGGGTATGCAAAAGTATAAAATACCACTGGATCTACAAAAAAAAAAAAAAAAATTGAATCTAGGGGTAGGCAAGTGCCTAAACAAATTGCACTTTATTTCTTTGTATTTCTATCTTAATTTGGTGCGTGCTAACCTCGTCCGTATGGTGATGGCCACACCATAGTGTTTAGACGTATAAAGTTGACCTATTAGGATTATGGTACAATTATTTAGATCCAATAAAGAAGATAGATGTAGCTGTTAATTCTTTGTGATCCGATCTAACTAAGAAACCTATTAGTTTATAGATTTGCAGACGAACGTCGCGGTATATAGATTATTAGTGGGGTAATCTCATTAGTATAAATGAAGGACATAACTGTGAACTTAAATCCTTCTAGTCTTGGTAATGGAGACTTATCATTACTTTTTATTCAGTTGATTATGGTAAAGTCTTGGTCCCATCCCCTTACAAGTCTTTTTCAATTAGGGTGCTATAACGTACTTGTGATTAGCACTAAGTTAGGATTAGCAACTCTTAGATTTGCATTTGATACCAGTTTAGGTCGCACACAGTTCTGATCAAACCGCATGCAAATCCAATTGGAGTTAGAAACTATTATTGATAGGTTTGACACTCGCATGCAGTCGGTGACAACATTGCATACAATTGTTTTATTTTATTTAGCCAAAAACTAGATTAAACGAGTAAGAATGATAGATAATCCCTTGAAGCTTCTTCTGTACACAAAACATTTACTTTACTATTAATTATCTCGATAATCCAATTTATCCAAACAACCAATTAAAGTTAATTTTAATACATTAATTTTTCAATATTTTTAACGCTTGATTTGGTACTAAAATAACTTGAAAATATAAAAAAATTTATATGTAAACGCATCATTCATAATGTAAATCGGTTTAAACTAGTCATTCGAAACTGATTTAATAGATTTTAAAATTAGTATTATATAGGCTGAAATGACACTAACATAGCCAAATTCGACAGAAATGCATGGGCAAGATAAACAGAATAAAATAAAATATAAACCGACTCCGCTGGGGATCGAACCCAGAATCTCTGGTTCCGTAGACCAGCGCCTTATCCATTGGGCCACGGAGTCTTATTGTGTAATTTAGAAGAGTTTTATTATATAAAGTAATTTTTCCTTACACTTGCAAGTTGCAACCCATGCTCCTTGCCAGTTTGAGTCGAGACGAGACAAACGCTCGACCTTCTTCCGAGTTCCATATATGGAAACGATGGGAAATAAGCGCCGCCGTCCCCTTTCCGAGGAGGAGGAGGACGACGACGGTTCTCGACGCCCTTCAGAGTACCATGCCTCCTTCTATTGCCTGAAACCCTCTTATGTTTTCTCCAGTTTTCGCCCAACTAACACTTCACCTTTTTTTCTTTCTCCAGGCAACGAAAGGTTCGATTTCCCAAGGGGAGGAAGATAAAGGAGGCATTTACGTCCAAAGGTGATGAACAAGGCAGTTCTGTCAAACCTGACAAGGCCGCAGAGCTGCGAGCCAAGCGTCGCAAGCAGGACCGCAGTGTGGTGGTTCCAGAAGAGGAGGTTCAGGTTCAGATTGACATCTCAAAGGCCGAGGTCCGTTATGAGGTTAGGTTCCTGTTCGATTCTTCATTTATCAGTATCTATTAATGTCAAGTCTTACTGCTCTTGTGATTATCTGGTGAGTTACATGATATGATCTTTGACAGGAAGATTTTAACTTTGTGGAAGATGGAATTGAGATAGAACCATTCAATTTGAATAAGGAGAGAGAGGAGGGGTATTTTGATGAAAACGGAAATTTTGTTGAATATGCAAGAGGAAATGAAATGAAGGTAATTTTAATTGTTCTCTGTGAGCTTTAACAAATATGAGAATGAAGTTTGGGTTTTAAATTTGTGTTTCTTCCAGTGAAGCAAAATGAGAATGAAGTTGAAGCAAAACGGCAATGTTTTGGTTTGTTTGGTTTGTTTGGTTTGGCTTGAAATGGTACAGTGCTGATAATTGGGATGACCTGGTACCAAGCATATTACAATGGTAGATCTTGATCTGTTTGTCATCGTAATACAGGATGCTTGGTTGGACAGTGCCGAGGTAGATACAAAATTTGCTGCAAAATTGAAGGCAAAGGTGAAAGATGAAGAGGAGGAATTTCAAGACCTTACATCAGATGATGTTGGGAAGATTAAAAGAATTATAGCTGATATACTGCAACCAGGTGAAACGGTATGGTCCTTTCAGTATTTTGTTTTCTTAAAAATGGTACTACATCAGAACTATTGCAAGAACTAATGATTTTCTGACTTGTACAAATTACATTGATAATTTACTGAATGCGTGAATTACACCCAACATTAAAATTATTGTCCATATCACTCAAACATTGAATAGAACTATAGAAGTTTAGGTCAACTGTGAGTTGACCAAGTTGACCTCAAAAAGAGGAAATATGGCTGCAGAATTTTGTTCACCATAGCTGAAACCCAGCATCATATCACTTGGTTTGTTCAATATGCTTCATTTAATACGAAAGAACAATTTTTACGAACATGGAAAAAATTGCCAGTATGCATTTAGCAATGCCTTGTAAGAATAAATATTTAGAAGAATATTGAGAAAGTAATCTTGCTAGTTGTGTAAATATTTTATTGTGGTGGATTAGTAATGTATATTAGAATATCATCTGAACTAAAATTTAGTAATTTCTGTGCATTACAGATTATCCAAGCTCTAAAAAGGCTAAAAGGTACAACTGATAACAAAACAAAGATGTCAGAAGAAACAAAAGAAATATTTGATCAATTGACAGAATCAGCCATGAAACTGATGGAGAATGGAGAATACAGTTAAGCATGACAGTCTTTTGCTTTTAGTTTTTTTAATATGCTTATCTATATCATGCATTTAATTCAAGTGCCCCATCTTCAGGCTTGCTTAAGGAATAAATTGTATTTTCTTATGACAGATGTTTACCATGAAGAAAAAGAGACCTTTGAACGGGAGGCAGGTCAGTTTTCATGTATTCTCAAATTTAGAAATGAGAGTATGGGATGTATGAGTGGGTTCTTTTCGCAAACCACAGAAATTAATTTTAATTATTTGCAAGTTGTACCATAGATATTGTGGGTTTAAAACTAGCAGCATCTCCACCAGATATCTTTTTCCTGGATTATTTGCTAATAACTTGCAAAATTGTCCAACCATAGTATTACTTAATTGCCTCTAATTGTTTTATAAACTTAACCAAATCATTTTATAACTAGTTTTATAAACTTAGGCTTACTCAAAATTGTCATGACTTGTTTATCTTCTTATGCTGTGATTTTATCATGCTTATTCTAAACTGGATACAGATTTGAACTAATTTTCTTGTTTTCAATACTTCTCATGTTTCACTTTTGGTTAACTGAGCAAAAAGGAAGCTCATCTGCTTCCCAACTCATTTACAATTGGGTGCTATTTTCAGATAATATTTATTTTCAACAAACACTACTTTCTTAATCACTGCAGAAGGATACGAACGGTTAGCTCGTGCACGAGGAGGTGCATCAGGCAGTGGCACAGAAGATATATTTGCTGAAGAGGGTGATACTGAAAGAAATGGGTCATCCATCTGGGATGTGGGTTCAGGTCTGTCAGCCTCCACTGCATCTGCCGTTCCTCTATCTTCTGTCAATGATGATGGGGAGCTTGATATGTTTGGGGATGAAGATGAAAATACTGATCCTAGTAAAGCCCAAACTGGTACGAAATGAACACAACTATTTTTCTTGATTTGTCTGGTTTGACGATGTGACATACTTCATGTGCTATACTGATGAATTAATGACAACTTGTAAATTACATTTGGCTAATTGGTTCTTTAATTTTGATCAATTTGGCATCTATACTGACAATGCAGTGGCATATGTATGTTCCACTCTGTAGTGGAACTTAATTTTTTGAACCCATATAATAATGAACATTATTATAATCAGCCATATGTTTGAACAAAGCAATAGTGTTGTTGCATATTCCCATGCATTGTATTGGTCATAGCATTGATTCACTTGTTGCGTTGTAGTTATCATTTTATTGAAATTCACATTTCTTGTGTCTGATGCAGAAAGTGCTGAAGGATCAGCAGACTCAGATTATGTTTACGATCCGTCATCTGGGTAGGGTCGTAACTAGTCCATTGTTTTGTGTACTCTGTGTCTTTAGCATTTAAAATGCTTGCTAATCCCAGCAACAATTCTTTTCTTTGGCATGATTGAATTTTTGGTGGTGCATATGTAGATATTATTACAGCAGCAGTCTGGGCTATTACTTTGACGCTGCTTCTGGGCTTTATTGCTGTGCTTCAACTGGGATATGGTAATTTTACATTTCTTTGTCTTTATATTTATATATTTCCATCCTTCTATTCATGTACTGACTGTTCCTTCTGATCGCAAAAGCTACTGGGTAAATTTATTCTGTCATCATCATCTTTGAGCATTGGTATAAATTATTCTGCTGTCATCATTTTCATCATTATTACTACTGCTATGACTGCTTGCTATTATAAATGTTTATTTAGTTTGGATTGGGGGGAGATTTTTTGTGTTCCTCCATTTCTCATCTCTAAATAAAACACCATGAATTTTCTTCGATTCCTAGGTACTCATTTGACGAACAAACTGGCACATACAAAGAAGTTGAGTCTGCTACTGCTCCATCAGGCGAAAGCTAAAAACTTTTGTATTATTTCACTTGGAGATCTTAGTGAAATCAGGTGTCAGCTAAACTTTGTTTATCACTTGAACAACAGGACTCAATGTAATGTTCATGATGAAAGACTGTAGTTTGGATATCTGATTATGTGCTCGTAACTGGTTTTTAAATTAAAAGTGAAGAAAGGTTTGTTGTTTTTAGTGAAGAGATCGTTTTCAGAGTAGATTTCTTCGGATGCCACTGAAGTTCATGGCACAACTAGATTATGGGATTTTGGTAGACCATGTGACCACCGAATTCTTTTGAATTTTTCAGTCTTAGTCATTTTGTCCAAAATCTTATGAATTGCTAACTACTGTTGGAACTGCAATATCGTTGTTGAACAGTATAAATTGACATTTTTTTTGTCTTTTTTATTTTTTATTATTTGATGTTTAGTTGGAAAGTTATTGCATAGTCAGTCAGACGCAGTTTACCATTATTTGGTCCAAAATCAATTTACATTACGTTAATTATTTAGATGTCAATATAAGGAATCTGTATTATTTGCGAGGGTAAAAGGAACACTGTCGATATCTTTACGATATAGCAATACTTTTGAAAATAATAATTTTTGTTGGCTTTTTCTCAGTAATAGTTATTTTTTACCTTTGCACATAAAACAGATTCTTGTAGACCTTATTCCACAAAATAAAAGAGCATGAATCAATCGCGCCAGTTAAAAGCAAGGTAATACCAGAAATAATACTGCTATGGTTAATTACTACTTTCTGTATAAATTGAACTCCATATTACTTGATCTTTATTTTCACCTTCTCCTTTGTATGTTTTCAATGAAAACCTTCAGTAACTTTACGGCCTTTCTTTTAATTTTCTATATCTTAAAAATTACAAAGATGAAAATAGGTTCATAGTTTTTAATACGCTTCACCCCAAGTTTAATATGACTCGTTTTGGCTCCTGTGCATTTCATTGTATTTTAGCTAACTAATTTTATTATCATATAAAAATTGCTTTAGTTAATAAAATCCATAGACATGCAAAACCTAACCCAACCGCTTAGAAATGAATAGATTGATTGTCTTTTAACTTTGATTAGTTACTAGTTAACTGAAATAGGGCTCATATACAAGTTAGTGGTGTTAATTGAATTTAACGGTCAGAAGGTTTGATGTCACAATTTGAAAGTTTGAAAGGATAATTGTCGACAGATGATTGTCATAACTAAAAAGTTTGGGAGGTGGTGGACGTAGGCCGTAGGGTGTGGGACATTACTCCTTAAAAATATTATAACTCGGCTGGTATGGATTGGATCAAAGACCAAATACCAAAATCCGACAAACCCGAGTTACAAATACTTTATGATAATTTATGTAGTCTGACTAGTGTCTTAACGTTTGAATTTTAATACAAGTCTTAACAGTTCCAAATTTGTTGACTTCGAACGAATAATACAAATTGTTCAAGTCAATCTCCTTCATAAGAACTTCATTTAAATATAACCTTTTTTTAATTTGTAATTTATATTATCAAGGCTAGCAATAAAAATAATAATGAAAATTGAAAATTTTCAGTTAATTTTAATACATTATTTTTTCATTACTTTAATACTGCTTGATTTATATCAAATGAATTAGAAAAATTTTGTATGTAAATATATTACGAGGAGGTATCAACTTACAACAATTTTTGAGTTACAACAAGCTTTTATTACATTTTCAAAGTCCAAATTGTCGATCCAAACCGTTAGATGTGATTTCTACAATAAAATGTGCTTCGAGACCAAATTTTACATTTTTTGAAAATTTTTTACTATTTATTAAGATGGGTACAAAATTCAATTGTATAAATTTGACTAGTTTTTGTACCCATCTTAATAAATAGTAAACAAATTTTAAAAAATGTAAAATTTGGTCACCAAGCACATTTTGTTGTAGAGATCACATCTAATAGTTTGGATCGATGATTTGGACTTTGAAAATGTAATAAAAGCTTGTTGTAACTCAAAAATTGTTGTAACTTGATCCCTCCTCGTATATTATTTGTGAAATAGATTGATTTGGACGGTCTGGAATTTTTGTTTAAGACCAAATAGATTTTGATGATAACTAGTATTCTAACGTTAGGCCGCTAGCGGGAATAATTTATGATGTGTATAGTCTTGCCGTTGGGCATGTTAGATTGAAACATGGATTAAATTACGCAGATAGCCTGTGCGTCCATAAAATTTTAATTTGTGGGACATTGATCCTTTCTTTTCCATCATTTTTTTTTTTAATTTGTATTGAAATGGTCGAAGCGCTAGCATTAATCCAGAACTTAGATGAAAGTACGTTCGATGTTATGATTTAAATATTGTTGTTTTAATTAATTTAGGATCACGTACATGGACTTCAATAGAACATTTATTTGATTGATACATGATGCTATGGATATCTATGTTATTTGTATTGCTTATACGGCTGCATGAATTGTATTTGCAATACCAAACGAGACGGACGAAAAATGTTAATTTCTTAATGGATATTAAGGCCTAAACGAATTTAGTACAAATTTAACATTTTGAAGGACTTACAAATACTTTTGAAAACTTGAGGACCAAAAAAAGAAAAATAGTATATATTAAGTACAGTGTATATACTAATTTGACGTTGCATTCTGATATTAGGCTGTCCAGTGTATCCTTCAAAAGATATACTAAATCTGTATAGCTAAATCCATATATATTATAATCATTCAATTCAGACAGACACATAGTGTCTAAAGGTGATGTGATATATATTTATTAATGAACGCGTACATTGCATCTATATATTAATTAATTGTTTCCCAAAGTACGTAGAAATATAATTAGTTCTGATTATTATCATAAAATTTGAAATTTTAACATCTATTACCTCTATATATATATACACCCCCACACAATATACTGTCCTAACACGAATTAATTAATTATAATCTGAATCATGGCTTCTAAGAGTGCCTTCACTTTACTTTTGGTTCTTTCTTGTGCATCTTGCATCCTCCAAATTAGAGGAAAAGACCCGTCCCAGCATGGAGATAATGAATATAAGTGGCAGGTATATCGTATGCACTATTTTTGATCTTTTAATCAATGGCATTTATCTTCCTCATGGTCCAACGTAACTATAATTATATCTTTTTTATTTTTATGTGTATTATGCTTCCATTTTCGATAAGCGGGATAAGATGATGAAGGTTAAATTAAAATAAAGAGAAGGGTTGTTTGAGGTTATGGATATGATATCTCTCTCTGTCCACGCACAAAAAAATAGACATTTCTTCTTCATTAGAATAAGAACTAAGAGCATAAAAGAACAATATAATTTAATTAGTAGTATCACTGAATGTTTGTAAATTTGTAATTTCATCAAAATTATGAGCAACAATGGATATTGAAAGTGATACAAGTTTTTATGTGTGAATATTGAAAGTGATACAAATTAAACATAGTTGTTTTATTTTGACATTTGTGTTTCTAACTTTTAAGGTGCTAAACTTTTAAAAATAAAGATATTTGAGGCTTTATCAAATTATTTTTCAGCATGATATGTGGATGAAGAAATAATCTCAATACATATATTAAATTTAGAACCTTTAACGTCTCATACGAAGTACAATATAAGAGCCAACGGTGCTAAATATGATCTTGCCTTTAAAACTATTTTGGCCTACATATATATTCTTCAGGAATTTTTAATTTGTAGGCCTACACATATATTTTTTCTTTAAATTATAATGTGAAAAAAATTGACTTGAAGAGATTTTATTTTTATTCTTCAGGGAGGTTTTCTACCAGGCCAGCGATCCAGTAATTCTTCAGGAAATTCATCAGTACTAAACATTGGAACACCATCCCAAACGAATTCCCATGTACATACACTTTTCCCTTTTTAACAAATTATCACTAGTTAGTCGTATTTTGTTGTTTATTATGCATTTATTTTAACATTTGTACATATTTGTTCCTGTAGTTTGCAAGTTACTCACTGACTGAGACTGATTCAGCATTGCACGGTGTGAGAGCAAAAGTAACTTTATGGAAAATTGCAGATGTACAACCTATGTCAAGCAGTTCAGCTTATATAGCAGCTCACCACTTTGGGGGAAATGGGGGAGAAATGATCATCGCAGGAGTTCATGTGTGGCAAATTTGCGTTTATTTTTTATTTTTTTTCAAATATTGAATTATTATTTTAGAACAACAATTGATCAAAATGTGATTCATACTTCATCTAAATATTAATCAAACAAACCAATAAAAAGAAGAAGAATGTCAAGTTGCTAAAGAACTAGGTTCCAGTAATTCTTTAAATTTAGCAATGATATTGTTTAACTCAGAATTAACAGTAGCTAGGTTCTAAAATTATTATTGAATGGCAGGTGGATCCAGGTCTATACAAAAACTACGATCTTCGTTTCTTCACATATTGGGTAAGACCACAACTACTAAGCAAGAGCTATTCTCAATTTTCATCCCATATTACTTGTTGTATTTGTAGTTTCACTGATGAGTAATGAGTAACAGTAAATTTAATGAAACTTGGGTCATGTCTGGGTATGATTTTAAAATTTAAACAGAGGATACAAACTAATCATGTAATTGATTGCTGCAGAATTCGGGCATGAAGGGTTGCTTCAATGTGAACTGCCCCGGGTTTGTAGTAGCAGATGGCTCGAACCTTTATCCAGGGCAAGCGTTGACTCCGCTATCGACTTATGGCGGGCCTGAGAGATACATTACAATTAGGATTAAAAAGGTCTTTCTGATGATATGCCAGCAAAAACTTAGATAAATACATGTTTGCTTGAATAAAATTAGGTACTTGTTGTTAGGTCTCTTGTACCAGAAAACCAGCCTGCTTTTGCAAATTAACTAACACCTAGAGTGCAGCACAAAAAGAATTCTGTACCCCCACCGGTACAAGAAGAAAATGGAAGCAATTCAACAAAGAACAGATATTTAATGCAAGCAGTACAAATGTAAAATTGATCTTATTTCAAGGTTATGCAGTTATTTTACAACATAAATTAGGGGAAACTCTACTACCTTTGACTGTTTCATTATTCTTGAAAATTTTTAGGATCAAGATACCGGTGATTGGTCATTATACAGAGAAGATCAAGGAGGCCCCATCGGTGGGATGACATTGTTAGGATGGTGGCCAAAGACTCTCTTCACCGGTTTATCTTCCCATGCAACTATAGTTGAATGGACCGGAACTGTCGTCCACCCTGAAACAGAGAGAAGTCCTTCGATGGGCAGCGGGCACTTCTCAAGCGAGCTTAACAGCAAAGCCGCATCGTTCAAACAAATTTTTGCATTCGATATACATGGAGGAGTAATTGATCTGGAGCCTGATGCGGTAACTCCTTTCATGGACAGAGAAGATTGTTATACTGTGTCTTCTTTGTATCACTCTGAACATTCAGATGGTAGTCATTTTTTTTATGGCGGACCTGGCGGCTGCTCTGAGAAAAAGTGAAGATACTTTTGTTATCCAGAAGCTGTTCTTTAAAATCTAATAATATCGCTCGGTCTTAATTTAGTACATGTCAAGTCAGTTTTTATATATATTTTTTATTTAAATTAAAATGGAATTTTTCCTTGATTTTTATTAAAATTCTCTTTCAAGTAAAAAGAAGAAAGTATAGTATGTTTTAAATAGTCATAACAAGACACTTGAGTTGATATATAATTGGGTAAATCTGTTCCAATGCCAAAAACCGTGTAGGATGTGTTAAAATTATACACGTTTTTTTTATTATTATTACAAACAGTGTAGGATGTGTGTTTTTATACACGGTTTTACTTTAAAAACCGTGTATGATAACTTATGGCAAAAAAAATAAAATATGGATGTACATGGTTTCCAATAAAAAATCCATGTAGGATTAGTGTTTTTGTACACGGTTTAAAAGCAGTGTAAAATTTAGCAAAAAATTGTGCACAACTCACGTAGACAGTTCAAAAATCATGTAAAAGTGCATTTTTTTACCATGGTTAGTGGCGTTTTCTGTACTAGTGACGATTTGGGTTTTTCATTTAAGAACTATTCTATATGATTTGGAGGTTGTTAGACTTTCGTTGAGAATGTAACTAAAACATGGAGTAATTGTAATTGTTGTTTAATTAGAACTATGTGATGTAATTGTAATTGTAATTGCTGATTAAGAACTATTCGACATGATGTGTATAATCTTGCCGTTGGGCGTGTTAGGTTGAAACATGGAGTAAATTACGCAGATAGTCCCCAAGGTATATCATTCAAATTTCATTTTTTTCAAGTACTAAAAGATTCCTGTGCGTCGATCCATAAATTTTAATTTGTCTTCAAATGGTCAAAGCGCTGGCATGAATTCAAAAATTAGATGAATGTTCAATGTTAAGATCTAAATACTGTTGTTTTAATTAATTTATGATCACATGGACTTCAATATAACATTTATTTGATTCATACGTGATAATATTGTGGATAATAATATTACTATGTTATTTGTATTGCTTTACGGCTGCATAAATTGTATTTGCAATGACAAACGATATGGATGAACATGTTAATTTCTTAATGGATATTAAGGCTTGGACGAATTTAGTACAAATTTAACATTTTGAAGGACTTATTAAATACTCTTGAAAACTTGAGAACCAAAAGAAAAAAAATAGTATATATTAAGTATACAGTGTCTGTAATTTGTTTCAAAAGATATCTAGGTTAACAATATGACGTTGGATTTTGATATTATGCTGTCCAGTGTATCCTTCAAAAGATATACTAAATCTGTAAAGCTAAATCCATATTTATTATAATCATTCAATTCAGACACATAGTGTGTCTAAGGTGAGGTGATATATATATATATATATTTATTAATAAATGCATACATTGCTTAATAATTTGTTTCCCAAAATACGTAGAAATTAATATAATTAGTTCTGATTATTATCGTCAAATTTGGAATTTTAACATCAATTACCTCTATATATATATACCCCCATACAATACACTGTCCTAACATGAATTAAATAATTATAACCTGAATCATGGCTTCTAACGACAGTGCCTTCATTTTACTTTTGCTTCTTTCTTTTGCATCTTCCATCCTCCAAATTAGAGGAAAACACCCGTCCCGGCATGGAGAAAATGAATATAAGTGGCAGGTATATCGTATGCATTCTTTTTAATCTTTTAATCGATATATATCACTAATTATCTTCTGCATGGTCCAAGTATCTTTTTATTTTTTGTGTATTTATGCTTCCATTTTCGATAAGCGGGATAAAATGAAGGCAACTATCATGATAAAGGTTATGGATATCTCTTTCTCTGTCCACACACAAAAAACTAGACATTTCTTCTTCATTTGAATAAGAAGTAAGAGCATGAAAGAACAATATTAAAAAATTAGTAGTATCACTGAATTTTTGTAAATTTGTAATGTCATAAAAATTAAGAGCAACAATGAATTAAGAGTATGAGAGAACAAAGTGAAAATGATACAAGGTTTTGTGTGAAAAGTGAAAGTGATAGAAATTAAACGTACTTGTTTTATTTTGACATTTGTGTTTCTCAATTTCAAGGTGCTAAACTTTTAAAAATAAATATATTTGAAGCATTAAAAAAATATTTTTCAGCATGATATGTGGATGAAGATTCTCAAATAATCTCAATACATATATTAAATTTAGAATCTTCAATGTCCCATACGAAGGACAATGTGATAGCCAATGCGGTGCTAAATACAATCTTGCCTTTAAAAATACTTTGGCCTACATATATATTCTTTAGGAATTTTTTAATTTGTAGGCCTACACGTATATTTTTCCTTTAATTTGTAATGCGAAAAAATTGACTTAAAGAGATTTTTTTATTTTTCAGGGAGGTTTTCTACCAGGCCAGCGATCGATCGAGTAATTCTTCAGGAAATTCATCTCAAACGTATTCCCATGTATATACAATTCTCATACAATTCTCCCTTTTTAACAAATTATCACTAGTTAATTATATTTTGTTGTTTATTTATGCATTTATTTTAAAATCTTTATATATTTGTTCCTGTAGTACGCACGTTACTCATTCAGTGGGACTGATTCAAAATTGCACGGCGTGAGAGCAAAAATAACTTTATGGAAAATTGAAGATGTACAACCCATGTCAAGCAGTTCAGCTTATATAGCAGCTCACAACTTCGGGGAAAATGGGGGAGAAACGATCATCGCAGGAGTTCATGTGTGGCAAATTTGCCTTTTTTTTTGTCAAACATTGAATTATTTTTCGAGAACAACAGTTGATCGAAATGTGATTCATACTTTCTTCTAAATAGTAGTCTAAACAAAACAATTAAAAAGAAGATAAATGTCAAGTTGCTAAACAGCAACTATGTTCCAGTAATTCCTTAACTCAGAATTAACAGTAGGTTCCTTGGTAGTCGCTACCAAGTTTTAAAAAAAGAAAAAAAGAATTAACTGTAGGTTCTAAAGTTATTATTGAATGGCAGGTGGATCCAGATCTATACAAAAACTACGATCTTCGTTTCTTCACGTATTGGGTAAGAGCACAACTGCTAAGCAAGAGCTATGAGCCCCTTTTCATCCCACATTACTTGTTGTGTTTGTAGATTCACTAATGAGTAACAGTAAATTATCCTGATAGTCTCTATCGAGATTTCAAAAAAGAGTAACAATAAATTTAATGGAACTCGGGTTGTGTCTGGGTATGATTTTAAAATTTAAACAGAGGATACGAACTAATCGTGTAATTTATTTTTGCAGAATTCTGGCATGAAGGGTTACTTCAATGTTAACTGCTCCGGGTTTGTAGTAGCAGATGGCACGAACCTTTATCCAGGGCAAGCATTGACTCCGCTATCGACTTATGGCAGGTCTGAGAGATACATTACAATTAGGATTAAAAAAGTCTCTTTCTGATGATATTCCAACAAAAACTTAGATAAATACATGTTTGCTTGAATACAATTATGTACTTATTGTTAGGTCTCTCATACCAGAAAACCAGCTTCCTTTGGCAAATTAACTAACACCTAGAGTGCAGCACAAAAAATATTCTGTACCACTTCAGTATAGAACAAAATGGCTGCAATTCAGCAAAGAACAGATATTTAACGCAAGCAGTCCAAAAACAAAAGTTATCTCATGTCAAGGTTATGCATTCAGTTTACAGCATAAATTTTGAAAATCTAATAGACTGAATTGACTGTTTCATTATTCTTGAAAATTTTAGGATGAAGATACTGGTGATTGGTCATTATACAGAGAAGATCAAGGAGGCCCCATTGGTGGAATGACATTGTTAGGATGGTGGCCGAAGACTCTCTTCACCAATTTATCTTCCCATGCAACTATAGTTGAATGGACCGGAACAGTCTTCCACCCTGAAAAGGAGATAAGCCCTTCCATGGGCAGCGGGCACTTCTCCAGCGAGCTTAACAGCAAAGCTGCATCGTTCAAACAAATTTTTGCATTCAATATACACAGAGGAGTATTTTTTGAGCCTAATGAGGTAACTCCTTTCATGGACAGAGATGATTGTTATACTTTGTCTTCTTTGTATTACTTTGAATATTCTGACGGTAGTCATTTCTTTTATGGTGGACCTGGCGGCTGCTATGAGAAACAGTGAGAATACTTTTGTTGTCCAGAAGCTAATTAAGCTGCTCTTTAATAATTTATAATACTGCTTGGTCTAAAATTTAGTACGTACATGTCAAGTCATTTTTCTATTATATGTTTTTTTTTAAAATAATTTGACAGTGGCTGTCAAATTGAACCTCTTAAGTTACAATCAAGCTCATCTAAGAATAGAAAAATTAAAACATTCACTTCTAACAGCATTTCAGCCATAGGCTTCCTTCCTGCACCACTTTCTCTGCCAGCACCGAAGGAGTTACCATCCTGCCCCTGAAAATTAGATTATTCCGCTGTCGCCAAATCCACCATGTCGTACACAGGAATCTAACGGCCCACACCCTAGCACTAACATGCCTTCTGATCTGCTGTGAAACATTCCAAAGCTGACTGACCGTTATGCCCGGGACCTGCCTGTGTACCGTTTCCCATGAAATTAATTTGAACCCAATTTTATTCTCAACCCTTTGCCACACGCTCCTCGCGTATGCACATCTGAATAGCAAATGGATTGCCGTTTCTTCAGAATTAGAGTTACACATCACACAGTGGCTATCGCATGGGTCTCTTCTTCTCAACAGGACATCTCTAGTAAGAATCTTTTCCTTCAACAAGAGATACCCGAAAATTCTCACAGATGGGGGGACTTTTGCATTCCAAACCCCAGCAAAGTTCATATTTTCCTTCCCTCCTTCCATCATGATTTTATAAAAAGATTTAGATGAATAAGAGCCTCCACTCTCCCAGTTCCATCTAATCTAATCACTTCCTTGTATGAAACTCACCTCGCAGTCTGGAGCTACTTCTGACAGAATCAGCTCCGCCTCCCTTAGTGACAATAATTGATTAACAGGTCTCGGATCCGAATACCTCAGAATAGGAGGATTTATCCAAGAATCATACCAGAAGCTGATTTTGGCGCCATCTCCAATTACCCATGATACACAAAATTGAAAAGTGTCATGTAACTTTCCAAGCGCCATCCAGAAAAAGGATCCCTCTTTGTTCTATACCAGTGGTCCCCCTTGAGCAGTCGGTTTTGCATACAATTGGTTGCAAGTTATGGCCCAGAGTGAAGCTTCCCCTGAGTATAGGCGCCATCACCATGTAACTTTCCAAGCGCCATCTAGAAAAAGGATCCCTCTTTGTTCCATACCAGTGGTCCCCCTTAAGCAGTTGGTTTTGCATACAATTGGTTGCAAGTTATGGCCCAGAGTGAAGCTTCCCCTGAGTATAGGCGCCACCACCATCGCAGTAGCAAGGACTTGTTTTGAATCTCTAAATCCGTGATACCCATTCCCCCTATCCTCTTTGGCCATTTCACCACCTCCCATGCTACCAGTGATATGGCGGTATTATTGCCTCCTCTGAAATTACGCCCCCACAAGAATTCCCTTCTTACTTTGTCAATCCGTTTAATCACCCATTTAGGTAATTGAAAGCATGTCATATAGTAGATCGGTATCGCACTGAGCACTGATTGCATTAGTTGGAGTCTTCCTCCTCGAGAAAGTAATTTCGTTTGCCAACCTTGCAATCTCCGCTCCAACTTATTGATTAGAGGCATGAAGGCATCCTTATTAGGCTGTCTCACAGTCAAAGGCATGCCAAGGTACATGATCGGGAATTCGGTTCTGGAGCATCCCGTGATTGACTCAATGATTGGAATTCGATCCTGCGGAATGTTAAGCGGGACAATTGAGCTCTTTGCATAATTGATGCCAATACCTGACATTTTAGTGAAAAGTCGCAGCAACACTTTAAAGGAGACCACTGTTGCCATGTCCGCCTTGAGAATAAATGCGGTATCATCCGCGTATTGCAAAGCCATGATTGAGAGAGACAGTTTTGGTGATAATTCCATGCCAAGAGCAATGTTCATGTTGGAGAGCATTGCTTGAAGGACATCTACTCCAAGTATGAAGAGCAACGGCGAGAGGGGGTCTCCTTGTCGGAGTCCCCTTCTGTGCATGAAATACTGGGACTGATTCCCATTGAGCAGAATTCGTGATAAGCTTGATGACAAGATATCCATTATCCATCTAATCCATCTCATGGGGAAACCCCGACCTTTCATAACTCTCTCTAAGAATTCCCAACTCAGAGAGTCAAATGCTTTGGAGAAATCAATTTTCGCAAGCAGTGCCTCATGACCCTTTGCTGCTAGGTGTCTCACAATTTCTCTTGTTGACAAAAAATTCTCCACTATGTACCTTCCACGGATAAAAGCTGTTTGCTGAATTGCAATTAAATCAGACAGGCATCCAGCCAGCCTATTTGCCAACACTTTCGAGATGATCTTTGGAACCAGGCTAATGACACTTATCGGCCGGTAGTCTGCTGTTGTTTGTGGATTATCCTTTTTTGGAATGAACACTGTGTTGGCAAGATTGAGACTTGTGAGATCCAGCTCATGGTTGTAGAATCGTTGGATCATGGCAATGATGTCTCCTCTGATTCACCCCAAAATTGCTTTGCAAATTCATTCGGGAGTCCATCCGGACCGCAAGCTTTGTTACTTGCCAATCCTTTTACAGCTCTATCAATTTCCTCCTCACTGAAGGGTAGCTGTAGGAACTTCAAGTCTTGCCGTGTTGGGTAAAGGCTTGCCACGTCGAAATTGATAGTCTGAGAGGGTACTCCCATAGCTCCATGCATTGCCTCATAGAACTTTCCTAGGATTAGTCCCTCATCAGTTATGTGCTGACCATCATGCTTCAATTCAAGGACTGAGTTAACTCTTGCTCTATAAGAAGTAAAGTTATGAAAATACGCGGTGTTTCGGTCCCCATTCTTCAACCACCTACATCTTGATCACTGATACCATCTTTCTTCCTCAAACTTAGCCAATTCAAATATTCTTTCTTTCAGTTTTATTCGAAGCCCATGCTCCCTCACGTTTAGTTATCGCTTCTCTTCAATGCAGTCAAAGAAAAGCACTGCCTTCTTGCAAAAATGAAGTTGCTCCGTCATTTTTCCAAAATTTTTGACATGCCACTGTCTCAAATCCTCATGCATGAGTTTACATCTGCTTTGGAAGTGAGGCACCCCCAATTGAATGCCCTATTGCCAAATTTGCTGTACAGTTTCCTTCATCTTTGGGTAATTAAGCCATGCCTTTTCTATCCTAAACACCGAAGGTGTTGTTTGAGGTAGTTTGCATGTAAGCAGCAATGGCACGTGATCCGAGACCGTCCTCTTTAATGCCCTGAGATTGATTACTGGGAAATTTATTGATAGTTCCGTGCTGATGAAGACCCTGTCAAGCTTAGATAAGGATGGGGAAGGCCTCTTGCTTGACCAGGTGTATACCCGATTTTGCAAGGGAATCTCCAACACCTGAAGGTGAGATAAGAGATCATTAAAGAGATTCATCAAGCCAAAATTTCTACTAAATCCCGTTCTGTCAGTCATCCATCGCACAATGTTAAAATCTCCCACTAATAGCCACGGTGTTGTTATTAGCGGAAGTAAACCGCGTAATTCAGTGATAAACACCGGTTTATTTGTCTCAGTAGACGGCCCATAGACGTTGGTCACAGTGAGCAATCTACCACTTTGAGTTTGTTGTAGAACAACGGTGCATGAGTGCCTTGTGGTCCAATAGGAGATCATTATGTAATTTCTCTTCCACGCAATTAATAAACCCCCCTGCTCTCTGTTGCATCTAAATAGACACAATTAGTTTCAAAGAAAGAGGGCAATACGCAGGCAACATACTCAAACTCCATTTTATTAATCTTTGTTTCCTGTAAACAACAGATTTCACATCTAGATGACCTCAATACATTTCTAACAACATGACACTTGTCTAGTAGCCCCAAGCCCCTGACATTCCAGGAAAGTAGCTTAAATTTTTTGATTTTAATCATTAAACAAAGGAAGACAACAGCAACTAACACTCAAATTAACTAAAGTTAAGCTACTCTTGTTCCGAACCCATCTCCTCCTCTGAGATTGAGTAATCGACCCTGTTCATTAGATCTATGTCTTCTCCCTCTTTATCCATGGCGGATAAATCTTCTAGGCCTATTCAGTCTGCGAGGGCCTGGAGTCTACGATCTGTATTATCCTCTTCAATAGTCTGAATGACATCTGAAGTCTGCAGGCCCGATCTATTTGTAATGGCAGCGCAATGCGTGTATTGGACTTGGACATTATAATATCCTTGTGGATCAAGGTCAACATGGCACGTAGAGCCTGGTTGGGCGACATTCTTTGCCTATTTGAAGGTCCATCTTCCCCTAAGGCCCATTCTAGGGCCAAAGTCTTCCTTCTTCTTCTGTTAGAGCCCAATTGGTTATCTCTTTTTTCAGATGAGCCTCCTACCGCCACGTGCTTCCCTTTTTGAATGAAAGGTGTCGGCCCCAAGGGACACGCATGCTTCTTATTTTTGGCCAATGACGCCTCACCTTGGTTCTTCTTTGGCATTCCCTTAGATTGCCTTCGTGTTTTACCCATTTGGAAATTAGTATTATGACCCATTGCATATTCCTTTGTAGTAGGTGTTAGCTGTGTCTGGATAGGTTGTGATCCCGAGGTCTCTGTTCTGCCTGCACTGATTCTCTGAGGTTCTGCGGAGTCAGCCATTTGTCTCTTTGGATGAGACAGATTAATTTCCCGTTGTCTGGGAGGCGCATCAACCTTGGGAAGAGAGTCAGTTTCCTCTCGGATTGTTTGGGACTCATGTCTCGCCTCAGGGCTATCTACACGCATTCCTTTTGTGGCCCCTTGACCCGCTTCATATATCGGGTTGTGAAGGTAGCATACCCGATCTATCTGAACCCCGTCCCCCTCTGTACTGTTGCGATTCCGCAATAGGATCCTTTGTGGCCTACCATTGGTGTTCTGTTCGTTGCGGGCCTCTATCCCACTGTGTATACCCGCCACATGTCGACCTATACTCTCTTGTAGGCGTTGTAGGTGGTCTTCCATGTCCTTCCTTGCTGTGCATCTTTCATATGGTGCAACCGACATTGCTCCGGCCAACGCCGCTCTGACCGGCAATGAAAGGGTGCTATGATCTACTCCTTTGCACAATTCCATTAACACCCTTCGTGACATAGGCACCATTTCTTCCTCTCCAAACAGGTGTTGCCCTAGCGATCTAGGATCGGTGATGGTGGGTTTGGTGAACTTTTGTGGAAGGTTTGGTAAGTCCGATCTTGTGTAGACAGGACCAACCGACCAATCAATGGGGTCCACCACCACATCTCTCTCAATGCCTCCGGCCACCATGGTTATCATGTGAGGTATTCTACAGAGATTATCGACGGCCACCACTATCGTGTACACATCATATGACCGTTTAACCGGAGACATAGTACCTAGATAGATACCAAAGCTAGAGACTACTCTGATGACGTGCGCCTCTCTCCATAGGTGCATGGGTACGCCTATGAGCTCAAGACGCACTTTGAACATTGGTATGTTGATTGAGGCATCCTCCAATGGAGTCCATTGTTGGAATGAGATGCCTTGATCCCAGAGGTGTGGGTGAGTAGCTCGTATGAAGGTCTCTGGCACCAATCCCTCCGGTAGGTTCAGCAGGAACTTCCCTGCTCTTATGCGAGCCACTGAGATCTCTTCAAAATGGACTAGTCCAATTGCCACTGCCTAGTCTACTACTAGCTTATCAGTGATATTCGTAGCCTCCGCTGTGACCACTACTGAGTTGTGTAAACGACGCAGCTCATGGAAGTATTCCTCATCTCGGTCAATAAATGTGTAAATCCTCCTCGGCCTTTCTCCGGGAATGTGCTTCTTGACCAGAGGTTTTGCCATCAGGAGCTCTTCAAACATGACCTCTGTTTGAGCTTCGCCCATTATTTTTGAACGGTTTGTGGGTGGAGGAAAAGGTTTGGCCGCCGGGTTGAGCACCATCTCTGGACAGTCCCTGGCCATGTGACCATCAAGCCAACATTTACCACACTTCCTAGGGTTGTGGCATTTGGCAACGGTGTGTCCAAGTCAACAGCATTTGAAACACCTTCCACGCCACTCAGGATAGGTGGCCTGAGGTGGGAATCGCAGCTTAGAGGGACTGTGGGGAGATACAAAGTAGTGAGTGCTCGGAGGAGTGGTGGGAGTTGGCGGCCGGGATGTTGGTGGAGAAGGTGGCTGGGTTATAGGTGGAGAAGGGGGGTTAGAGGGCTGGGCTGCCACCATCTGTGCGTAGGATGGCACTGAGGAGTAGGGATGGTACTGCTTAACCAGGGTGTTGGTCTCTGTGGGGGTCATCACCAGTGCCGGATAGTACTTCTTCCTTCTTACTACCTGCCAGTCTTCTTCAGTTGGAGTCGCTTCACGAATCGCCTTGGGAGCCATCATATTTTTCTATTATATGTTATTCTATTTAAAGTTAATGAAATTTTTCCATGATTTTTCTTAATTTTATCATTCAAGTAAAAAAGGAAACATGTAAAATATCTTTTAAATAGACATAATAGGACACACTTGAGTTGATGGTGGGTAAAGTTGTTCCAATGCATAATACGAGAACACAATTTTGTGGTCTAATCAGAATTTCAAAGTTAACAAGTTCAGTAATTATTGCCCCAATCATATATAACATATACAAAACTCACAACTTGATGCCTCAATTGCAATGTTTATAGCCCAATCAATCACCTTGATGCAAATCAAGCATCTGAATTAAGTATTTATTTAATTTCACATTCATTAATTAATATAAAAAAAATATTGATACAATTAAAGCATACTTGTAGTCGTTGTTAAATTGGATGTCTTGACCTTAATTCAAGAGCGGAGTCACGAAGTATGATGAAGTGAGGTAAAATTTTTAGAATGGAACATAATTTTGTAAGTATTTGGAACAAATTTTTTATAATATATATTTTTAAAATAGGAGGTGATAAGTCCTGAGTCCATGTGGCTTCATCGCTATCATATTCATATATATATGAATAAAAAATTATGCAAATTTCACCTAAATTTTGCAATTTGTTCACAAGAGTAAGAGAATTTGTAAATTGTGAATACTTTAACTAGATTGTTGAAATTGTGCCAATAGTGCATGTACACGCAAATTTGACCTAATTAACTTGTGCAATTAGTTCAAAGAATATGCAAAGGGGTCCCACATTGTTCAGGTTTTCCATCTACAATCTATCTGGTGGGGATGTGGTGGTGGTGGTGTTGTGTGTATGTGTGGGTGTGGGGCGTGGGAGATACAGGTAAGAGAGAGACAAAAGAGATGGTTATGACTAGCGTGACTGAGTGTTGTATTGTGGTTGGATCTTTCGCGTGACGTGTCATGTTGTGCTAAACTTTTAAAAGATTGTCATAACGGATTGTGCACGTGCCGTGCCATAATAGATCTAATCATAACATGTAGCATGTGACGTGATACGTACACATATACTGTACTGTGATGAATCTGATTACACCATGACTTTTTTAGATCTCTATATATGCTCATGTAACTGTATAGAAAATAAGGCAATTTTACTTTCAAGCCCAAATTAAGTCCATTAGTTTACATTTCACCTTGATGTCCAATTCGGCTTCAATTTAATATAGCAATGCTCATAATAAATCTGCGCTTGAACTTCAATTATTATTTTTAAAATACTGAGATTGTAACCCTAAGGGGGGAGTGTAGGATTTTCTCCAGGATAGAGCAAAAAAATATTGAATTGAGTTTAAATAACTAATCAGGTTTAAATTCATTAGATAATAAAAAAATATATAAACATAAAAAAAAAACTAAATTAATATTTTTTTACATAATAAAAAAAAGTATCCTTTACATATTTAAAAAAAAAGACGAGATACTATTTTTTTTTTTTAGAAATCATGATAGAAGCTATTGCGCAAATCTCCACTTGGAGTTCTCTAATCTCAATTACAAATTCATTTTAAAAGCATTTCAAAAGCATCACAACTTAAAGAGAGCTGTTGCACAACAAATAATGAAATGAAGGCAACCCAAGAAAAAAATAATGAAACTTAGAGGATCACATCAATTGCGCACAACACGCTTTTCCCCTCTATCATTTAATTGCAGAGGACCCCACAAATTCTGAGCCAATAAATGTCATTTACTATTTTTTTTGTTATTTTTCATGCTACATGTGCTTTATGAAAACCAAACAGTTTTAATGTGTTGGTTCATGTGCTCCATGCCCATTCAGACGAAAGGTCTCTTCTTCTCCAGATTTCATTTGAAAATCAACATAAAATTGTCATTAAAGAAAAATTACAGAGAAAAAAGAGGAGAGGGCGTAATTGAATGCCAAAACCTAATTTTTTTTTTTTTTACATATAAAATGAGAAAGATAAACTCAACAAGTAGGACAAGAACTCAAAACTCTATACTTCAAAACTAATTTTGAAAATCTAAGATAGAGCACTTGTCTTACCCTGCAGTATGCTAGATCTGTCTCTCGTAACTCTAAAAGCACGCTAAATTAAGACACAATAAACTGTGAAACTTTTGGAGAAATTGAGAGTAATGGTGGATTGGTCAGGTCCAACGGCATCCCTCTTTTTTTTTCATAGTAAACGGTTTGGTATAGCGTCTCATTATTTACTTATTAGCGGAGACTTATGTCCAGTATGCGTCTCGGTGATGTGATACCGAGCTATTGTCAATTTGGAAATGATTGGTAGTGGCTACCAACTTGAATTACAAAAATTCCTCCTATGCAGTTTATATAATACTGCCAATTTAACTATCTATTACTCCTGTTTTGCTCAAAATTTATTACAAATTTCATCCAATTCCTACTTTATTACTTCTTGCGCCTTTGTAGTATATGAGCCAGAGGTTGCTCTCCTCCCAAATTCTCTTGGCAAATTGAATGGATGGTTTTACTTCACCCCAAAACACCTTCTCATTGCGTTGTAGCCACAAGAACCATGCTGCACACATGAATCGACTAGCCCATTCCTTTCTGGATACTACCCCTTTACTTCTTACCATTTCTCATGAGTCATCCCATATTTCCTGCATTGTATTACCCCCTTGTACCAGCAATTGCGTACCAGTCATTGGGTTTTTTCCTTGAGCTTTCACCTCTGTTTTTTAGTTGGGCCTTGGTTGTTCTTCTCTTATGTATGGTGGATGCACGTAGCCATGTTTTCCAGCTGGAGCGCTTCTTTCCAAAATTTTGATCCCTGAATATTCTCTAAGCTGGGGCGTAGTCTAAATGTCATTTCCTTTCAGTGCCTCTTTGTCCCTATCCATTTTTCGAGGGGGTTTGGAGAAGGTTCTGCTCGGGATTTGTCTTGTTGCATTGGCGGCTGATTCTGAAGTACAGCAGGCACGTCAGTCCTTTCTACCAGGATTTTCTTTGGCCGCTCTTTAGGCAGGGGCTATGTCTCATTGCTATCCATCATGTTTTTTTTGACCCGCCTCATGTACTACAAATTGTAGCTGTGGCAGATCTTCTGTGCCATTGTTTGGTATGGTCTCTTCTCCCCAGTTTGGTTCCTTCTCCCCTCCGGCGCCGGCCAGGTTATCTTCTTTAAACTGAAATGCTTCCTTTTCGTTGTTGAGGGCTTCTCTTATCCCTAATGGCAGTGAGTTCGGTTCTCGCCCTCTACACATTTCTAACAGGGGCCCTCTTGGTATTGTGACTAGGTTGTTGTCCCCCTGCTTGTCCTTATCTCCTAGTTCCGATGATGTTTTCGACGATTTTGAAAACATCTTTGTTTCAGTTGCTATTTCTTTCGGTTTGTACATTTGACTCGGCAGCCATGTCTTTGCCCTTAGCTCTACCACTGACTCCCTTCCGCTAACCACAAATGCTATGCTTTGCGGTATGTTTTCCAGTTCAGTCACTGTTGCCGCCACCGTCCAGTTTGCCACTTCTCCGAAAGAGCATTGTTCCACCGTTCCCAGATATACCCCAAAGGTACTAGTGGCCCTGACCATATCTTTTTCTCTACTCAGATGCATGGGAACCTCTAAGAAGTTAAGAAGAACCTTATATTTCGGGTTGCAAACCATCCTATTAGTGGCCAGACTCCACTGGCTGAAGTAGTATCCCAATTCCCAAATGCTATTTGGGATAGCCTTGATGAACTGAATAGGTTTGATGCCCTGAGGTAGTTGTATGAGGTAGCGTGATTTGGTTAGGATTCCCACTTTCACTTCGTCTATCTTTACCAAACCAATTGCAGCTGCATACTCTGTGACCTCATCAATGGATATGACGATCTCGATGTCCGGTGCATAGAGAACCACTGATTCCTTAAGTTTTGCCACCTCTCATGTGAGTTCTTCATCTATGTTGACATAGCAATAGGTCTTGGTTAGTTTTTCCTGTGGCGGGATTCTTGCCCCGTTTGGATAGTGGCCTTCTAGAAGTTCATCAAACAATGGTTCCCTATTCTGTGTTGCCGTATAGTTGGTGCAGGTGGTTGTTTTTGGGGGTTGCTGGGGCTTGGGTGGTTGTGGTATGGGATTCTTGATTGGGGGAGGTCGGTATGGCTTTGTACTGGGAACTGATTTGCATTGAGGTCCAATATGGCCATTTCTCCAGCACCGACCGCACTTGGGTTGGTTTCTGCATCTTGCTGTTGTGTGCCCTTGCTGACAGCACCTGAAGCATATCTCTTTCCATTCCGGGAAGGATGGAGATGGGGGAAAGCAAAGGCCCGGTGTAGTGTGTGTCGATGTGTACTAATTCGGCTGAAGTTTAGGGGAGGTTTTTGTAAGGGGGGGGGGGGGTGTGGTGTTGTGGAGGTTTGGTTGGAACTACCACTGTTGCTTTGAGAGGTTGGGGTTGTGGTGGTGTTGGTGGTGACTGGTTATTCACTGGTGGTTGACTTATTTTTGGGGGTGGGGTGGCGGGGCGCATGAGAGCTTGAGCGAAGGTGAGGGTGGATTGGTAGGGGATGAAAGGCACGGCTGTTGGAAGAGGCTTTGGTGTGTGACGCCAATTGTTGGGAAAAGGTTTATGGCAAACCACCGTGGTCCAGTCACTTAGACTCATCGTTCTACTCAAGAGATAAATATCGCTCAAGATAAAAGTATAATTTCATTTGAGGAATAGCATACCACCGAGCTATTGTCGTTCTATTTTTTTTTTAATCAAATGACTCCGATGTACTTTATTTTTTAAATATTATTTTTGAGAATTGAATATGTAACTTCTTCGTAGAGATACGAAACTCGTCCCACTACAATAAGTCTACAGTTCATTGCATTTTTATTTTTAATATGTGTGTATTTCTATATACTATATATCAATAAAAATATCGGTATGACTAAAGAAACATACATTAATTAAATACAACAAAACACATGAAATTTATTTGTGTATTTAACCAAACGATGGCACACAGTCTTTCAGATCAAAACAAACCAATATATATCAGTGGATTTCACACCAATCACGAAATAAAACTTTAAGATCTGTAATCTAAAGTCTAAACCCGCTCAATACCTCCATTGTAAATCACAAATAAATCAATTTCTCATGAACAAATCAATTGCCGTGCAATAAAATCGTTTTTCATCATATAAATCACTAACAATTTAACAAAAAAAAAAAAATCAATTTATAGTAAATTCAATTTATAGAGAAATCCAATTAAATTAAATGTGATTCACAAAAGAGTCCTAGAAACAACAGTTGCAATTAGGGGTGTAAACGGAGTGAATTCGGAGCGGATAATGCTAATATGAAATATACATTTACATTTCAATGAACGGATACAAATACAAATACGGATAGCAAACGGATGTCAAAATGTAAAACCAAATCTACCTTAAACGGATACGGATACAGAGCAGATAATTCATGAATACAGATTTGAATGCAAATACATAACGAATAATTGTCGGATAATTGATTTATACTAAGTATAAGATACAAATAAAAATAATATAAAAGACAAAAGTCGTCATATTAGAAAATTATAGAAAGGAAATATAGGAGAGGGTTAAGGGATTTATCACACTGTAGCAACTAATAAGGTCAAAATGTTGATAAAACTAAAAAAAACAAATTGATAAATAAAAACAAGTCTTGAATGGAGAACAATAAAGAGATAAGAAATGGAGGTAAGAAAAAAATAGAGCTATTATAGTGCCAACAAGTAGTTCAAAAAGAGTACGTCGTTGTCGCAGCAGAAAAGAAAAGAAGAAGTAAATAAATTGGAACTAGATCGGACATGAAACATATTATCATTTATCCCATAATTAAAATTAAAATGAATATGGAATATTCATATAGCGCCTTCATCTGGAGTATTAAAGTTAGAGCAGATTGGAAGCGAATACAAATTTTGGATCCGGATATATGCAGATATCCTCTCCATTTATATCCGCACAAAATTTTCTATATCCAGTATAATTTCACTATATGCAATTAACATCTGCATCCAAAATTATCCATATCATTATCTCTGGATATAAAGCAAATATTGATCAAATTATCCGGATCTGTATCCTAGTTGCAACGACAAATTCACTTCATGACTCTGGTTTGATCGAACTCCGAAATGATCACCTACACTAAATTTGAATTCTTTAAGGTTAATAAATTTAATCATGACAACTCTTATTAAACATCACTAACACAGCTTTTATTTAGTATTTGCTTCTCTATGGTTGGTGTAGGATAGAGAGAAAGGGTTAATAGAGAGTAGACTTTACTTTCTAACCAAATTAATAAGGTGGAGAGCTCAACTCAACTAAAATAATTATGGTATTAATAGAGAGTATAACTAGTGTGTTCATAAGCAATTACTGAAGAATTCGATAAGCTCAACTCTCAAATTTATTGAATTTATTTCAAATGACAAATTTAAACCGATAAATCAATCAACTGAATGAGTGATGTGTTTATATACATACAAAATTTATAATATTTTGAATTAATTTAATATAATCACAGTGATAAAAAAATATTTATAATTTTATTCATTGCATTCTACTTCACGAGTTACATACAGAATTTATTATTTTTGAATTAAATAAATTAGTATAAAGTCAAGCGATAAAAGAAAAACTGAGTTTATAAAATTGGTGGAGTATGGTGCTTTATGAAATAAGAATATTTTTTTAATTCATGTTCACATTTCTGATTTTAAAGTCCAATTGATCGATTCAAAATGCTTAAGATAATTTTCATATGAAAATGTTTTTAAAGGTTGAATTGATATTTTTCATAAACTATTTTTACTTTATTTTTAGATAGGTAAAAACAAAAACAAAATTTAATTATCCATAATATTTCCAAATTAACAATTTTCTATCTACTTAAACAAATAGTAAAAAAAAATCAGCATTAAAAAAATAATAACAAACTAACAATGCTATGCATGAAATTTTGGATCACGATAAAAAATCTTGATTCTATACAAGGATCAAGAAATGATGATAACCGTTAAATAGGTGAACTAATTGACGAACTACATGATACCCAAAAAAGCATGTATGATGTATGGTTGGCAGAAATCTGCTGCCATTATCTTCCCGTGAACGAATCCGTTCAATTTTTTTCGGGAACGAATCTCAAAGCAAGTTTGTCTAAAACTTTTCTGTGCACGCATCTCAAAATAATTCAAAGATTAGATTTGAAAAGACAGAGATAGTAGGAACACTGTTCATGTACTAGAATAATAGCAGATTTTGATCCTAGCCGTGGGTGCGTGCCAGCCATGCAGCGGGGCCCACCTCTGTTCATTCCCCAAGAATACATTTTTTATCCTTAATTTGTGCTCATTCGTCAATTATATATAGAACCTTCTTATAAAAGAAAAATCGATCTGCTTAATTAATACACACACCCGTACTCTCTGTATTAGAAATTATTTTTCTTATCCATGGCTTCACAGAGGATGATGTTAGTTTTTGTCACCATGGTTTTTTTTGTCTTTTTAAGGCAGCATGAATATTATCTTTTTTATTTTGAGGCCTGCCAACAGAAACTCATGTTTCGTATGAATGTCTGATTCTTCATTAAAATTGTTGATTTTATCAGATTTAAGTATGAAATATGTCAGTTTTGTATAGTACGGTTAATATCCAGTGAAAGATTTGGCAAAAAGTCTGCTCTACTAATTTAATTTGTAGGCTGTAAGTATACATCTTCTTCACAAAAAAGAAAAAGAAAAAAAAAAAGACAAGGAAAGACTAAAGTTCATCTCCCGATTTTAGTAAATAATTGAATCTTATGATTTATTGCAGTACCCATTACCAAAGAAAAACGATACAAAAAAGGACAACAATAAAATTCCTGTTCAGGTTTACTAAAAGGATCATGTGGATTTATTTAAATATTCCCGGAATGATTATGTTTTTAATCTTGAAATGTTGCGTCATAACAGAAACACCTTACAAGTAAATCTCTTCATCCTGCAGCTAGGTTTTACAGGAGGCCCACCAGCAATCAAATCAACATCCAGTAGCGGTATCGTTAAAGTAGGTTACTGGAGTAAAGGACCCAAGGTTATACACCGTCGCATGGAGTAAAAGCAAGATTTAGTATATGAGATATAACAGATGTGAAACCTCTTTCAAAGTAGCGGGCTTTACATAGCAGCAATTAATCAATCACCACGGCTAGAAATGATCGCAGCTGGAGTTCACGTATGTCATTGCATTTTGCTCTTCATTATTCTTTCTTTCATATTTCCCGAAAGTTTTTGTGCTTACCATTTTCTAAAAAACAATAAACAGAATTGACATGAGTATGGAAAAAATAAAATTTTATAAAAAATCATGTCAGTTTTATTTTTAATGAGGGCGCCAATTTAATCTACTTTTGAAGATGGTAAGAAAAAAAAAATGAAGAGAAAAATGCAATGACATACATGAACTCCAGCTGCGATCATTTCTAGCTCTGGTCATTGGTTAATTGCTGCTATGTAAAACCCACTACTTGAAAGAGGTTTCACATCTGTTATATGCCATATAATATAAATTGATTTCAATAGCTTGAATTCATTGTTTGAAATCAATCCGATAAATTTTTAGAATTGTGCTTATCAAACCTTTCTGTGAGCACAACACAATGCTAGCTTTGCTCGATTGTGTTACAGACCTGATTCAACCTCTATAGGCAAGCTTATTCTGAGGGAAGGCGTTGACAACATTCACTGAACTTATTGGGATGTGGAATGTCGCAAAATTACAGTCTTACAGGATAATTAATTAAACAAGAAACTAGGACCAGCTCAATAACAAGCGTTTAAAAGAATGTCTAGCTACATTACAAATAATTACGGATTAATTTGTTGTTTTTTTTTCTGTTGTTTTATTTTATTGCTTTTTTCTTTTCCTTTTTATATTTTTTTATTTAATTTCATATTTTTATTTATGCTCAAATGTTTTGAGCAGAATTGTTTTTCTTATTTTGGTTATACTTCTCTTGTAACTACAAAATAATTAATGAAAAAAAGGGCTAGATTCTGTTTTCTTTGTCAAAAAGAAACTAGGAAACTACTACATAATTTCAAAATAACACCGATTTTTTTTATATTTTAAACCGGTTTATTAATCGGTGTTGATCATGCCAATGCTGATTCTATGATTGATTAGCACCGGTTTAAAAACTGGTGCTAAAGGTAATATACAACACTGGTTTTTAAGAAATAAAAGCTGCTATTTGTTATATTTAGCAACGGTTTTAAGAAAAAAAATCAACGTTGTATATCAATTATTTTGGAATAATTTTATTTGTTTCACACCAGTTTTTTAGAAAAAAACCAGAGCTAAATTTATTTTTTCATTTTTTTGGAATTCGGTTTATATTAGGCTAGCCATTGCTAGCCATAAATTAAATATTCACATCCACAAAATATAGAATGGACAGAACATAATTATACAAATGAAACAACACATAATTTATAAGTATATCTAAATCATGAATGTGTATATATATATAGAGTAAGGCTTGGGTGCTATGGATAGCATAGAGGTCTCTATGCTACGGCTCAATATTTGAGTTTTCAAAATCTAAATGGTCGATCCGAACCGTTCATCTTATTCTCCATATTAATATGTGCTTGGAGAGCAAATTTTACATTTTTCTGAATTTTTTTACTATTTATTAAGTATTTTACAAAATTGTTGATCCAACGGTGGCTGCACAAAACAGTAAAACCGTTGGATTAGCGATTTTCAAAATGGCTTAATAAATAGTAAAAAAATTCATAAAATTATAAAATTTGGTCTCCAAGCAGATATTAATATGGAGAATAAGATGAACGGTTCGGATCGACCGTTTGGATTTTGAAAACTTGAATATTGAGCCGTAGCATAGAGGCCTCTATGCTATCTATAGCACCCAAGCCTTACTCATATATATATATAAAGATAGAAAGTGTTCAAATGCCTTTATTTTTTGACCTCCATCACTTCTCAACTTTTTAATTTTCTAATAACAAATATTTTATATGCATATAAAAAATTATCACTTATCGATTTTGTACAAAGTAGTGCTTATGCGTGTCTCTATCGAATAAAATAACAAATTATAACCCATATGTTATGCTAATTAAGTAAACAAATTCTTACTCACATTCATCTAATTAGATCATGATTATATCCTTAAATCCTAGCTGTTCAGATTGGAGAAAAAATCAATGTCAGAAGCAGATCGAATATGATATGGTTACCCAATTGAAATAGAAAAGCCAAAGGTCATTAAAAAATTATATTTGTTAATTGTAAGAAGATACACTAATTAATAGCTGTTCAGAATTGAGAAATTAAGATCAACATCCACAATCCAAAAAGCGAATACAATAAGTTTTATATATTATTATATAGCTCCACAATAAAATTTGTTTGTTGATTTTAAGGACATCCTTAATTATCTTGCATTCCTTTCCTGAGGATTTATTATCGATCATTAATGAGCAGTTAATGAATAAATTAATTAATTAATCAATGTTTGGTATCTGTATATATCTTCCTTCTCAGCGAGTAAAAGTATCTTTCCATGGCTTCAAAGTGCAGCTTGTTAGTTTTGGCCATTGTGTTTTTTCATGTTTCCAGCAGCATTTTGGAAATAGAAGGACGAGACCTATTAAAGCCTTCACATGACGAATATAAGTTTGAGGTAATTGTATAGAAAGCGTCTAATTGTCCACAGTCTTTTGTCCACTATTTGTCCACAGCTTTGACTTGCGTGAATACTGTAAAATTACTTCTACATGCTATATAAATATACAATATATCACATAAAATATATCAGTTAATCACAAAACATCCAGCAACTATTTGAAATAGTCCCATGATAGTTAGAAAAAAATTGCAACTTGCACAACATGACAAAATAAATGTACTTTCAAATTGTACTTTCGAAAATTACAGTTATAGGAAGTTATTGGCAGTTAGAGTTAGTTATTAGCGGTTATTGGCAGTTAGAGTTTATTATTAGCTTCCGCATTCGGTTGAATCTTGTATACTGTAAAATTGAATCTTGTATACTGTAAAATCGAATCTTGTATACTGTAAAATTAAATCTTGTATACAGTAAAATTTTCAATTAAATCTTGTATACTGTAAAATTGAATCTTCTACACAGTAAAATTTACAATTGAATCAGCAGAATTGTAAAATTGAATATTGTATACAGTAGAAATTTTCATTGAATCTTGTATACAGTAGAATTTTCAATTGAATCTTGTATATTGTAAAATTACAAGATAGATACTGTAAAATTACAAGATGAACACTGTAAAATTAATAGATCAATACTCCATATCACCTATTTATCATCTCTTTCTTCCAGATTTCAATAAGATGAATACTGTAAAATTACAAGATGAATACTGTAAAATTAACAGGGAAAAACTGTAAAATTAACAGATCAATACTCCATATCTCTATCATCTCTTTCCTCCAGATTTTCACCAGATGAATACTGTAAAATTAACGGGGCAATACTCCATATCTCTATCATCTCTTTCCTTCAGATTTTCACAAGATGAATACTGTAAAATGACAAGATGAATACTGTAAAATTAACGAGGCAATACTATAACATTAACAGATAAATACTCCATATCGCCTCTCTATCATCTCTTTATTTCAGATTTCCACAAAATGAATACTATAAAATGACAAGATGAATACTGTAAAATTAACAGGACAATACTGTAAAATTAACAGATCAATACTATAAAATAAATTTGGCACATTTGTCCCAGAGACTTATATAAGAGACATCCCTCCAAATACGATTATTGTAGCAAAACATATGAGTAAAAACAAAAAAAGATATACCTTTAGGTCAATGATGTGATATGGAGTGAGGATGAGACTTGCAATGTCAATTTCTAAATCTTGTACTAGTTTACTAGTACAGTAGTAGATCGATCAGGTCAACCTATTTCGGTATGTAACAGCTAAGTCAAATTTGTTCCATAATCACCTCACAGCTTTGCTTTTGGATTGAACTTGTTTGTTCTCTAACTTAGGCATTGTATCGAACACCTTCCATGCACACCTAAAAGCTATGTAAAAATTGTGTTAAAATTGAGTACTGGAAGTAGAAACTCGTATTTAAGCAATTACCTTGACGGATTAGTACTAAAAAGTAATGTTCAAATCAGCAATCACGATTTGTATTATAATTTGTTATCAACAAAAGCTAGTCCATTATCTAAGTACTAACTACTAACAATCTTTTAAAATAAGCAAACTTGTCATTGAGCCACAGGCGATCGTGAGAGGCTAGGGCTGACGGCAATAGTGGTAGTGGCAAAAAGGTGGAGAGGATCAAGTGTGAGCCATAAGCATAGCAGCACCAGGTCCAACGGTTAGTGCTGATGAAGGTAGCCCAATTTCTGATGTCGGAGCTAATATGCCCATCTCTTGTACTGATTGAACACTGTACTCAGGGTTGATCGTGATCTCATCTTATCTCATCATAGTCATCAGATCTAGATCTGGTGGAAGAGCTCGATGTAGTAGCGGTTGTTTGGAATTTGTGAGCGTGGAGCAGAATTGGAGAGTCACAGAAAGAAGAGAACAGAGAGGATTTGAAGGACATGGCATGGGGTGGCGAAGCAGGTGAAAGGAGAGGGAGAGCACGTGAGATGAGGGAGGACATCTCTACTGAAGTCTGAAGGAGAGGAAGAGCATGAGAGGGGATTGAGATTAAAAGTTACCATAAATGGCGTAAATGGAAATGAGACAAAGTAACAGTCTGAACCAGAGTCCGTTAAAACAAGTTAAACTGGATAAGGTGCTATACTGTGGACAAACTGTGGACAATCTTCTGTAGACAAAAACCTTTTCTCAATTGTATATACATTTTCATTTCCTTCTTCCTATTAAAGCCGTTTTTGTATATATATATATTTTTAGTGTTTGCATTACTAATTTATTTCTTCATGACTCTTCCCTCTATTTTTCAGCATTATGAGGCTTAAACTTTTAAATTAAGGAACAAAAAAACCCAAAATATCATAACAAAATAGTCTTCGCGACCTCATGCTGTGGTGTCAATAATCCTTCCATCTGCTTTCTAATTAATTGCATAGTTGTTTATTACTAAAGATGAATGAGAAATTTATATATATCCCCATCAAAACTTATCCTTTTAGATATATCCCCATTATAACTCTAAATTTAGTTATATACCCATTAAAACTAAATGATTTTATTTATATCCCCATTTCTTTATTTAATCTCTTAAAATTTAAGACAAATATTAATAAAATATTTAAAAGACTGTTTTGCCCTTTATCAAAATTACAGTCCTGATTCCTCATCTTTCTTTCTCCCGCCAAACCATTTCCTAGGTGACGTTGTCCCTTCCTCTCAATTCTTCTCCGCACACTCCAATTCTTCATCTACGGAATGAACTTTCTCTTTGGGTTTTCTAAATTTAACAACAAATAATTCATCTACAGTATGCATGGGTTGCTGTGCTTCTAAGTCTCAAAAGCAATTCCTGTCCAGCTTGCCTCTCAGACTACTTGTAAGTTCAGAAACATTATTTTGTTATGAGTTTCAATTAGACAATTTACTATTTACCGAACTTAGAAGCCAAAAAAAATTGGTTTGACCGTTTGCTGTCGTCCTTATTCTGAAAATTTATGTCTCCTAATAACTATCTGTCTTTACCTGATATTAATCAAGTCAATTACATCTATTGGGTTGAATTGTTCTAATGCAATTGTCAATGAAATAAGAAGAGGGCTGGATTTATCAGAATTATTTTTGGTCATGGTTTGTTGAAGTAATTCATGTTCTGAGCTCAGGCAATTGAAGTCTTATTGAAGCAGTTCATGTTCAAATGCCTATTTGCAGGAGGAGTTTTATCTCGCATTGTTCAAGGACAAGGAAAAAAAAAAGATAATCTCTTTGCAAATAGGATGAATTTTGAGACTATTTGTACCCTTTCGTATTTCTAAATTTAACAACAAATAATTCATCTGCAGTGTACACTTATTTATATCCCCATTTTTTTTTTCTTTTTTTTTGTCACAGCTTTTTCTATATGATCGAGATTATAAGAGTAAAACTAGAACAATAATTTTTCTGTTTTATTTGAATTTCACAACCAGGTGAATTTTCTATATGATCGAGATTATAAGAGTAAAACTGGAACAATAATTTTTCTGTTTTATTTGAATTTCACAACCAGGTGAATTTCAAAGGGTCAAGTTGTTGTCATCTGACTCTACTTTTCTTTGAATTTGATGAGGAACAAGGTTTTTAGATGTGAGATATGTGCTAGAAGCTTCACTGAATCATACAAGAGTACAGATGATTTGCCTTGGAGAATAATTAACATGGGCTATTGGTATTACAAGACAATACTAATACGGCTATGACCGGTACTGAAATAACATGGCATGTGCTGGAGGCGGACTGGCATTTTACTGATCCAATTCACAAATCACCAATCAGATGTGAGATGATGGTGCTGGTACAAAAGTTGTTTTTTTGTTTGTTTCATGCAAAATGTAAATTTCTGCTTTTTAAGGTGTCAAACTAGAAGATAGGCAAAATCTTGTCGGAATTGAAAATTTATGTGTTATTTCGGAATTTGGCATTTGTTTTATTTTAATATCTTACTATACTTCTCTAGCACTTTATACAGCTTTCTCATATGAAATTGTCAAAATCAACACATATTTCTCTGGCAGATAGAGGCGCATAGTTTTTTTAGCATCTTTCTGTTTTACTTGAATTTCATAGCTTTCTTTTAGCATCGATTTTGTTTGAGACCTTACAGGGGCTGAATGATACAAATAGGAGGCAACAAATATCATCGATGTTTGTAAAAACTGATCATTAAACTACACAAAATAGGAAGCAACAAATAACAAAATATGAAACAAACTAATAACTCACCATATTTGTCACAAAATAATTAAGGATAATACAAGCAAACATTATCTGTTTACTAGAATGTTCTTTCTATCATAATATCATATTAAGACCCAGTTATTGTTTTACCTGATCGATGCCAAAAACAAAGGGACAACTTGTTATACCAGTCCCACTATATTGTCAGCACTACCAACAAAAAAAAAACAGAATGGATTACTTCCTAGCACTTAAACAAGAGAGATAGAGGCAGAGGCATCGACCATGCTGGTGGTGCCAGCAAATAAAAAAAATATTCTAATGATATTGCAATATCGTTAAAAAAAAAAAAATTAAGGATTATCAAGAGAACACATAATCTGACATGAATGTCAGCTTAATATCCAGATAAATGAATTATAGCAATTAGACCAGATGTAAGAAATGAACTTCATATTTTGTGGTATTTTTTTTGTCCGAATTTTTTTTTTGGAAAAACAGTACAGTTCATCCTTTTATTGGCCTAATAAGTGAGCTCATAGACAAGGGCTCAATATGGCACATATGCTTTATAATTGATCAAAGAGCGCAAGAACTGAACAAAAGAACAAACAAACTCAATTGATTAAAATCTCAGAAAATCGATACAAATGGCGTAACTGTCAAGTCTTAGGTGGAACTCATACAATCACTTCATAATTCGCTAAATTGACTCCACAAGTACATTCCTTATTTATACACGATCCTAATGCAACAAAAATCACTAAATTTGGTTTACTACGTCTCTCTATTTAGTATTTACTAATAGGAGTCTGACCAGCCGTCTCCAGCCCCTTTCTTCATCTCCTTCAACGATCTCTGACTGGATTTTTTTATTTTTGCGAGCTTGGTAGTGTCTACGATCTCTAACTGGGTCGAAATCAAAAGGGAGATACTGGAGATGCAGTAACGATACTTTCCGTATGGAATTAGTGGGAAAGAAATATGAGTAGGACAGTAATTATGATGAGGGCAAAATAGTCTTTTAAATATTTTATTAATATTTATCTGAAATTTTAAGAGGTTAAATGAAAAATTGGGCATATAAATAAAATTATTTAGTTTTGATGGGGATATAACTAAATTTAGAGTTATGATGGGGATATATTAAAAAAAAGAAGTTTTGATGGGGATATATATAAATTTCTCAAGATGAATTATATTGTTTGTGATATTTAATAGTACCAAGGGAAACTATGAAATAAGCCGAATTGTTGATGCAGCTAAGAGGTTTATTTACCAAAGGTTCCCAATCAAGCATGTCTGCTGTAAAAACTACTCGCTCTCAGATAAAAGCAGCATCTGATGGCTACACCCATGTACATTTCTCATCCCTGACTATATAATTCATGTAATTTTGTTGTGCCAGCAGGAGAGATGATGATTCAGGTCTGAAGTTGTATGTATTATTTTGTACTTTATAGGTGGCAGGTTACCAGAGTAAAGGAGCACACGGTAATACATGGTGCCATGGTTTGAAAGCAAAAATAAATGTATGGAGAATACAAGATATACAACCTCTGTCAGAAAGTTCAGCTTACATAGCAGCTATCAACAATTTAAATGGGCAAGAAATTGTTGTGGCTGGAGTTCATGTATGTCATCCATCTCGCTTCTGTCCTCCATTATTTAGTTCATCTCTAAACTTAAAGATCATTTTGTGTTCTTACCTTTGATTAATTCTAACAAGTTGTGTATATTTTTTCTTTTTCTGAACATATATTTAGGTATACCCTCTGATGTATAACAACAGCGATTTGCGTTTCTTCACATATTGGAGGGTATGCTCTTTGAGTCTTTTCTTTACTAAATACTCAATTGTGCTGTAATGACCAATGGGATGTCTGTCTATGGTTAATTATATACTAAAATATAAAGTAAAAAGCTTTTGAATAAGTGATGCCAGTAGAATGTAATAAATATACGTATGTATGAGCTTAACCGAAGAAAGTTCCCAACCATCAATACCTTGTTATTTGTTCAGACAACTCAAGGGCCTTACATAAGCTAGATCTAATGAATTAGATCTAAATTTTAATTTCTTACTTAATTGTGTTCAAATATTTGAATTATCGTACACTAATTTGTTGCAGACTACCAGAGACGACATAAAGGGGTGCTACAATGATGACTGTCCGGGATTCGTAATAGCAAATAGCTCCAACCTTTTACCTGGGCAAGCATTGTCTCCACTCTCAAATTATGACGGGGAGATGAGATACATAACAATTAGGATTAAAAAGGTTTGTTTGTTTCATTTATTAATATTTAATCTACAGAAAATATAGAAATGAATCGACCAGCCAGGACTTGAATCACTTGATCATTTTTCCATATATAGAAATCTTCACTTTCTGTCTTAAGTCTTAACCAATGCAATAATGTAGGACCAAAAAACTGGAGACTGGTCCTTATACAGAGAAGATCTAGGTGGGGCTATTGGCGGCATGACATCACTAGGATGGTGGCCGCAGAGTCTTTTCAAGAGTTTATCCGACCAGGCAAACATAATTCACTGGTCAGGAGACGTCAACTACCAGTACAATGAGACGGGTCCTTCGATGGGCAGTGGCCACTTCGCCAGTGAGCGTGATGGAAAGGCGGCTTCTTTTGAAAAGTGTTTTGGCTTCGATTACGACGGTAATCTTTACAGGAAGGATTACAATCCTTTTCCTTTAGTAGACAGACCAGAATGCTATAATGTATCTCCTTGGTCCAACAGACCTGCAGGATATCCGCACTTCTTTTATGGTGGACCCGTGGATTGCTCCAAGTAAAGATAAAGGCAATGTATATGTCAGTACTGCAAATCGAGCTCTGGAGCTCAAATTAAATATATCATGTCGTTTACTTTATTTGGTCATAAAATGTTAGACGATGTCATGATTATCTGATGAAAATGTTATGAAAGCAATGTGTTTCTTACAAAATTGAATGCATCTATATTTCCTTTCATGCCTCATTGTTAGGGCTGAAAACGGATCTGATAAACTCCGTCCGAATCCGCTCTGATTTTGGATATAAGGAGTGGATAATTTTCTGGATTCAAAACAAAAAAAAAAATTGTTGCTCCGGTCCGGTTTTGAAGTTAGTCCCACAATGAATATTAAAGTATAAGTGAAGCTTTTATATAATAAAACCTCCTCTTGAGTTCAAAATCCACGCCTCTTCATAAGGCAAGCGAATTCGGCAAAATGAAAAGGCGCCTTTGACAAGGCAAGTGAATTTGAGTAGCTTATGAAACCCACTCCGGATAGCTCCTTATCTCTGTTTACTTTAGTTCAAGGCAGATATGATTTTAAATTTTGACATCCGTTGTTTAGTTTAGTTTAAGGCAGATATGATTTTAAATTTTGACATGCGTTTAATATGGGTATTTGTATCCTAATTCTCTCCAAAATACGCATGCAAACAATTAAGTAGGGAATTATCCTAATATGAAAAACGTGCGTGCATCTGCAAGGAATCGTTAGACAAGAACATCCTTATCAATTGCTTTTCTTTCCTGGTGTCTACTTTAATTTCCGTGCACATAGATTTTAATATGAATCGGACGGTCTTGGAGCTTATTGGATCCAAAAGTAGGTATGATTAGAGGTGCTACTTTTACCCGATTATCTGGATCCGATCCGGATAGGGTATGGTTACAGACTGATTAGAGATGCTACATATATACGATCTGGATCCGATTCGGAACTGATACTGTAATGGATAGAATATGTGTTTGATTTCATTATCCAACACATAACCGAATCCGATCCGATACCCGTATAAATATCCGATAAAATGATAAAATCATTTCTTTATAATTATTTAATATAAAAACATATATTAATAACTATGAAAAACAATTATGTATAGTATTTTTAACTTTTTAAATAAAATTTATTGCTCTTTTCGTATATATCATTAAAATCAAACGTCACTTTCACCTTTTGCCTATAAATTTTCAAGCCTAATTAATTCCTTTCTTGATCTCTGTCTACCATATAATCTGCCTTTCTGGATCATTGAAATGTTTTGCTCTCTTTGTTTGATTGAAACAAATTGGTATTAATATTTTATTAATTCATGGATTTTAAAATCATAAAATTTTATGAAATCACCATCTCCAATATTTTACTTTCTAAAATTATCTTACCTTCAAAATAATATTTTGAAGTAGATTTTTATTTATTTTATAATAATATACTATGTAAGATTTTTAAGAAATTATAATTATATTTAAACGTAAAGGGTTTATCACATGCTTGTGAGTTGCAACATATATTCACTCTGGATCCGGACCCACTCCGGATCCGATACTCTACAAACAAGTTATGGACATAACCGGAAGACTGAACCCGAAATATCTACAAGTAGATAGGTATCCGGATCTAAATCCGACCCGATTTGAAACTAATAAATATATGAATTGGAATTTGAACTCGAATACTTTTAGAATAAATATAATAGTATCAAGACCCTACCCAACTCAATAGCACCTCTAAATCTTATATCCGTCGGACCTACTGCATTCTCTTTTTTTTCCTAGTAATTTATTATCTGCGAGCAGTTAATTAATGAGAATATTAATAGTAGATTCAGTGATTGTTTTATATACCCATGGTAACAATTAAGTGGATTCATTGATTGTTTAACATCTGTAAGGACGCATTAGAAAAAGATATCCTTATCTTGCCTTTTCTTTTCCTGGTGATTTATTATCTGGGAGCAGTTAATTAATGAATTAATCTACTAATTGATGTCTCATATTTGTATATATATGCGCCACACGGATATATCTTCCTTCTCAGCGAATACAACATTTTTTTTTCAATGGCTTCAAAGAACAGCTTGATAGTTCTAGCCATTGTGCTTTTTCATGTATGCAGCAATTTGGCAATAAAAGGACGAGACCTATCAAAGCATTCACATGATGAATACAAGGTAAATCGTATATACATTTTCGTTCTTCCAATGCAATTGTATAAGCTTGTTTGTACTTTTCTTTAGTGTTGGCTTTACTTATTTGATTCTTCCCAAACTCTTCATCCACAATTCCACATAGACTTTCATAATGTCTGCATTCCTCGGTGTTCGGTTGGCGCTATATGAAATTTTTATTAATAGAAAATAAAATAAATAAATATTGATATTAGAGAACGGTTTTGATTTTTTTCAAGATATAGGAAAAACGTGATAGACTATTACAGTAAGAATTAGCACTAATTAATTAATTCTCTCGTCTAACTGAACCACGAAGGAAAACCCAGACCGTGATACTCCATCACAGCCAGAGAATTGCAAAAAAAAAAAAAAATACAAATCCAGGCTGTGATGGAGTATCCGGCCAGAGATTTGAAAAAATAAATCGTGAAAATTCGTTAAGTGAACAAAAGAGGCGTAGAAATATGGCAATATCATGAAAAAACGTGGCTGATGTTTACTGCCACAGGGGATCTAGACTCAATAATTAAGCAATGGCATAGAAATATGGGATTACAGTCTCACGGAGGCCATGTGTCTATGTCCGATTTTTTTTTTTTCCACAAATCTCCAGCCCTGTGATGGAGTATTACGGCCTGAGTTTTTTTCGGTTTTTTTTTTGCACAATTCAGTTAGTTGACAAGGAAATTAATTAGCACTAATTTTGATCGTAATAGTCTATAACGACTCAAAACCATTACCTAATATCAATATTTATTTAATTCATTTCTTATTAATAAAAATGTCCGCTATATATCATCAGTAGGTGGCTATTGAGGCTTAAACATTTAAATAAAGGAACAAAGAAAAAGAACCTAAATAGCACAATAAAATAGGAGTAGAACTATGGTGTTCTTAAGCTCACCAAACTTCTTGGTGAGCACTCTAAAATTTATAAAATTAGCTTAAAACAACAAATTCACACTATTGAAACTAATCTACTTCACGAGTAATGCTTTTATATGCAAAGTTTATAAATTTCCCAATGAGTTTAATATAAAGTAAAACGGTCAAAATAAGAAGATTTATATGTTAATTTTAATACATTTATTTTTCATCGATTTTTGACTCATAAATTAGTCTTCACAACATCATGTTATAGCATCAATAATCCTTCTATCTGTTTTCTAATTAATTGCATAGTTGCTTACAGATGAATTATTCGTTTGTGCGATTTACATGTAACAAGGAGAAAATGAAATAAGCGGAATGGTTGATCTTTTGCAGCTAGGAGGTAATTTATTTACCGGAGGTCCCCAATCAAACATGTCAATTGGAAAAACTACTCGCTCTCTGATGAAAGAAGAATCGGATGGCTACACCCATGTATACTTCTCATCGTTGATTATTCATGCAATTTTTTTGCGACAGAAGGAGAGGATGATTCTGGTCTAAAGTTGTATGTATTATTATGTAGATGGCAGGTTACATGAGTACAGGAATACACCATAACACATGGTGGCACGGGGTGAGAGCACGAATAAATATATGGAATATACCAGATGTACAACCTCTGTCAGAAAGTTCAGCCTACATAGCAGCTATTAACAATTTACAGGGGCAAGAAATTGTTCTGGCCGGAGTTCATGTATGTCATACATTTTGGTTTTGTACTCCATTAGATATAACACAAACATATTACCTCCAATAGTTATCCACTTCACGTCTAAGCTTTAAGATCATTCTGTGTTCTTACCTTTGTTTACTTCTAACAAGTTATATATTATTTTTCTGAACAAATTTTTAGGTATACCCTCTGATGTATAACAACAGCGATTTGCATTTCTTCACGTATTGGAGGGTAAGCTATCTTCTTTACTAAACTAGTATAATGTAACAAATATTTATGTATATGTGCTTAAACAGCAAGGTTCTCTTTCCAAAATGCATTATTATTAGTTCAGAGTTCAGACAGCTCAAGGACCTTACTTAGGCTAAATCCAATTAGACGTTATTGTTAATTCCTTAATTAAATTTAAAACAAAATATTTAAATAATTATGCACAAATTTGTTGTAGACTACCAGGGACGACATAAAGGGGTGCTACAATGATCACTGTCCAGGATTCGTAATAGCAAATAGCTCCAACCTTTTACCTGGGCAAGCATTGTCTCCACTCTCGAAATATGATGAGGAGATGAGATGCATAACAATTAGGATAAAAAAGGTTTGTTTGTTTCATTTTTAAATATTTAATCTACAGAAAATGTAGAAATCTATCGACCAGCCAGGACTTGCTCATTATTTTGATATATAGTAAATAGAAATCCTCACTTTCTGTCTTTACCAATTCGAAAATGTAGGACCAAAAAACCGGAGACTGGTCATTATACAGAGAAGATCTAGGGGGGCCTATTGGTGAGATGACATTACTAGGATGGTGGCCACAGAGTCTCTTCAGGAGTTTATCCGACCGGGCAAACATAATTCAATGGTCCGGAGAGGTCTACTACCAGAACAACGAGACGAGTCCTTCAATGGGCAGTGGGCACTTCTCCAGTGAGTGTGAGGGAAAAGCGGCTTACTTCTATGATTGTTTTGGCTTCGATTATGATGGTACTATATACAAGGGCGATTACAACCTATTCAATTTACAGATAGACCAGAATGCTATAGCACTTCTCGTTGGTGGACTGATTCTGGCAAACCTGGATATCAACACTTCTATTATGGGGGACCCAGTGGTTGCTCCAAGTAAAAATAACAGCAATGTATATGCCTGTACTGCAAATGGAGCTCTAGATTTCAAATTAAATATACCATGCATGTGGTTAACTTCATTTGGTTATAAATATTAGAGGATATCATGATTATCTGATGAAGATGTAATAAAACAATATGTTTTTTTTTAACAAAATTGAATGCATCTATATTTCCTTTCGTAAATATATAATTTTGTCACACCTTTTTTCAAACATAAGATGGATGAAAACATTAAATTTTACTAGAGCTCTCAGTTTAGAATTAATTACTTGAGAATTTGAGGAGTTGGCATGGCCAGTGCCTCAACATTAGAGTTTTCAAAAGAACAAGGTTCTTTTAAAAAAATAAAAATAAATAAATAATTGTAGGACCCTGGCTTTTATTTTAATCCCTACCATAAGAGTGCTGAAATTATATTTTGTACATGTATCGATGTATCGATCTCTCTAGACAACGAGATGTCTTTGACCAACTCCGATTAACACCTGTCCCAAAAGAACTTTAATTATTTTAATCACTCTTTGAGTAACAGTGTAACACACATTTTAATAATTATTAAACGTGAGTTAAAAGTTGAAATTACTTTATTAAACTGAAGCTAGGTTAGTTATCTCTCTCTCAGACGAGTCACTTTCATTACTAGTTGCGCTTGACCTGTTTTCAAAAATATATTTAGTATTTTACTACTTGACTTGTTGTTAAATTAATTCGAAAAAAAATCACCGCTTAAATTTATACTGATTTTTGAGATCAGAAGGCCATCTTTGATATACAAATATTGGCATTTTTTTCATTTTATTTTTACAACTTTCAAAAATCCAAAAAATGAAATAAATTCGGAAAATAATATTTTTTATTCTACAAGAGTTCTTGATATAATTTTTTTTGAAAAACTGGAATCGACTGTTCAAATAGTACATTAGTCTGACTAGCACCCTGGGTTTCTATAATGAAATCGGTGAGACATTGATCTCACTTTATAATAATAAAAAAAACAAAAAAAACATTAGTTCGACTAGTAAAAATTGTGACATTTAGTCAAATTCAAAATTTTTGAAAGTGTTTGTGTGACTAAGCATAACTAAAATATGAAATCAGAGAGGTGATGGACAAATTAAAATTGACCAATAATATTGCAGCAGTTAGGTAGCTCACTGTAGTGCCATTCAACTTTCAAATATCTAAATTTTTTTTTTTTTTTTTTGCTTCAAAATATCTAAAATTTAGTAAGCTCTGGACAATAACGAAGACGGTACTGGAACCGTACTGGTCCTGATTGTGCAAAAATTGTGTACTCATATATGTCAAAATTGCTTGCTCCGATAGCTCGTAAAAGGAAGAATTTCTGGGCTGTTTGCTGAGCAAATAAAGAGCTGAGTATGAGTGTTAGAGGTGAAGACATAGTAAATAAAGAGCTGAGTATCAGTGTTAGAGGTGAAGACAATAAATAAAGAGCTGAGTATGAGTGTTAGAGGTGAAGACATAGTTGAGGTTGCTGCCATCGACATCAAAAGAACCTTGATGAAAAGAGAAGTGAGAAAATCCGCCTCCAAGAATTGGCGAGGGTTTCATAGGCCTTTTTGTGAAAATGTGAAAGTGTTAAGGGGTAAGTGCTAATAACATGGGCCCAGCTAGTGTATTAATGGTCGGGCGGGTACGGATATCTCGGGTATATCCGGGGTGGGTACGTCTCGGGTATGGGTAGAACGGGTAGGACGGGTATAAGGGTAAGGGTATGTCGGGTATATTTTTCGAAAACCATACTCTATCTGTCCTATATCTGTACCCGTGTACCCTTGTCGGGTAGGGCGGGTACGGGTATTTTATTTTATTATTTTTTGCTTTTTTTCTGTTTTTTTTCTGGTTTTTTTTTCTTTCCTATATCTGTTTTCTTTCCTGATATTTTTTTTTTCTGTTTTTGTTATGTGTTTTTTTTACTTTAAACAATAAAATATAAATAAAAAAGAAAAAGAAATTAAAACAGAATTTTAAAAACATAAATTAATAAACAGAAATTAAAAACTGAATTTTAAAAACAGAAATTAAGACAAAGAAATTAAAAAAACAGAAATTAAAAAACAGAAATAAAAACAGAATTTTAAAAACAGAAATTAAAAAACAGAAATTAAAAAACAGAATTTTAATAACAGAAATGAAAAAACAGAAATGAAAAACAGAAATAAAAACAGAATTTTAAAAACAGAAATTAAAAAACAGAAATTAAAAAACAGAAATAAAAACAGAATTTTAAAAATAGAAATTAAAAAACAGATTTTTAAAAATAGAAATTAAGGGTTTGGGGGGGGGGGGGGGGGGGGGGGGGGGGGAATTTGAATTTGGATCGGATATAAGGGTACGGGTACGGGTAAGGGTAAACGGGTACCTAGGTAGGGTAAAGTTGGGTACGGGTAAGGTCGGGTACGAGTATGGTTGAGTAGAGTATAGTCGGGTATGGGTCCAAAAAACCCCGTCCGGTTCTTTTTTTGCTCCTACTCGCGTACCCGCATACCCGACTCATATCCGGGCTCGGATACGGATACCCCGAACAGCGAGCACGGGCGGACAGGATAAGATATACCCGACCCGGGTATTATAAATACAGCCGCCCAACTTTCTCAAATGTTGAGAGTCATGGATCCGGGCCGTATGAATGCACTACTAATTAATATTTCAGACCGAATGCATGTTAGAGGACAAGGCCTTGATAGCCAACTACATTACAAGGACCACCTTGTAATGGTTTTGGGAAGGTCAAAAGATAATTAGCAGATAAAAAAATTAGAGTGTGTTTCGCGGCCTGTAAATGTCTCCATATATCTCTCTCAAAAAAGAATTTTTAATTACAAGTTGAAAAAAAAAGTGTATTTTTGCTTACCTCAATTTTTAATTATTCGGACACTTCACATTAGATCCGTACCCGATACGGCACTGATACATATCCGATATGCCAACTGGCGGATCCACTTACGTGACGTATCCTTAATCCTTGGGTAAGATCTCTGATATGAATTAACTCGCAACGATACAGCTCTGAGCCTCTGACACATCAGGATATACGGGATACGCTGCACTAGCAATGCTTCTACAGAATCAGACCGTAGACCATGCATACACCAATAAGACAGTGATTATAATACACGGCGCATACACCAATGTTGAGGCAAAATATTTATCCCAAGAATTGAACCTGAGTTTTGCACCAAGCTTCTTTACCACTACACTACTCTACAATTGTTGTTAGAAGCTAGTAGTATTTATATTTAATATATACTTGGACTATTTAATCTATCTTACAAAATTTTTATATTTAATTTATATAATAAAAGTGTTGAATTAATAATATAACTACATATATTATATAAAATAAGTGTACCGTATCTTTAATTTTTGAAATTATCGTGTCATCGTATTCATATCATATCTGATACGATATTCGTATCCGTATCCATGCAATATAGATTTAAGATATTATTATGTTATTGTAATTTATAATATGAAGAATTAATTATTTTCTGCATCACTATAATAATGTAATATTATTAGTTTTCACCGCATCGCATGAGCCGTATATATTAAAATCTTCATAAAGTAAATAGAGGGTGGATCGTGTATTGTTATTTTTTATTATAAAACTTTTATAATATTTATTTTAATCTAGATATAATATGTATAAAAAATCGTATTAATTGAACTTATACTCCAGCTTATTCCACTTGTAATATATATTACTTCTCAAATTATTAAATATTTAAACATTTATGACGTATATGCTACCATTTTGGCCTTTGAACACCGTGAGTCACGTTTCCAATCTTGCATTAACTTCATACCACGTGAGAAATAATTAAATCAACCCTCGTGAATCGTGTCAAGCCAGAATATGAAATGCATTCCTGATGACCTTTCTACCAGTGGTTTTATAAATTCAGTCGCCCCGTTCCGCAAATTTCTTTCTCGGTTCTGATTCCGACACGATCCAACGCTTGAGCTCGGATCCGTTGATTCCGTTCACGCCTTACCGTCCTTACTAATTGCTAAGCTCCCAGTAAAACAGCAACGTCCATGGAACCGGTCATGGCGGTCCCTACTCTCCCTCTCCTTGCCTTGTCTAGAAGCCTCAAATCGTCTCTGCGTCGCCAAATCCTCGTCTCTCTCCGTCCTCCTCTCCCGAGAGCTCTCTCCGTCAATTCGAGAGAGGTGTTCATCGCCTCATTCACCAGAAGTGTGATAAACCAGAGTTCGGGTTCTCTGGCTTCGTTTTCTCGTGGATTTGCAAGCCTCTCGAGTTCCTCCTTATACGGTCCCTCGGGTGGTGGAAATGGAATCGGAGGTGGTGGGGACGGAGGTGGTGATGGTGGAAATGGCGGGGATGGATTTTCGGGGGAGAAAGGTCTTGGGACAAAGGTCGAAGAGGCGTCTTCTCTTGATACTGATGTCATAATCCTGGACGTTGGAGTAAGCCTGTACTGTTATTTTATTTTTATTATTTTGCCAGAATTGTATGGCTTTTATTTGTCGTTGTATGCCACTGGTATTATCTGAATTGCAATTTTTTTTTTTCTGTAATGACTAATGGATGGTTTTGGATCACACATTTACTCGTGGCAATTTAATCTGTAATTTGCAGCAATCAAATAGAACTGCATCTTAAGGTATCATGTGTAAGGCAGTGGGGGTACTGGATTGATCTTAAGATTATTATTTCTTTCATTCTTTTTTTGCTTGACACGTTTTTTATAATTCCTTTGCTGATGGGATCTTTAGGCAGGGAAATATACGAAATCAATGGCCATCTAATTAAAAACTGATTTATGGGTTGGCTTGGCTCCTATCCAACCATCTCCTGCTAACTAAATCTGAAAACCAGATGGCTAAGTCTTCAAATTGGTCTCAAAATTGGTTCCAATGTGCATTGAAAATCACATAGAAATCACAAAAGACTGATTGCTGGTACAACATTACTAGTGGCATTCTGTTAATAGATAGTATGGTTTGTTTGGAATTTGCTTTGATGTTAGAGCTATATTTTAACAGTTAAAAAATGATTCAAGGGGCACCTTTGAGTATTTATTAAGTCCAATTTTCTTTTTTGTTCATTTGATTGTAATTAAGTTAATTATGCATCAGGGGATGTCATGTGGCGGATGTGCTGCCAGTGTGAAGCACATCTTGGAAAGCCAGGTATTATTCATTGAATCTTATGTAAAATAATGTATACAGTCTAGCAAAGGTCTGTCCCACTAATACTGTTAGCTAAGCCAATTAAACTCTCACATATCTGTACCAAGCTTTTAGTTTTATACTGGCCATCTAAGAATTCTGTTTTTTGTTTGTAGGTTTTTCTCTTGGATATCCTTGCTTATAGTATAGCTTCGAGAGTGCATTGGGAGATAGATCATGTTCTGTTGTAAAAGCATTAAATGAAAAAACAGAGGCTTAAATTGACCAGTAATTCAATTACAGTTTTTATTCAGCTGCTCGTTAGTGATAGATAATCTTTTAATTTATTTATTCTTCAATATGTATGGTCTTGTTTTGTCTTTCCTTGTTTTCTTTTGGTTTTGAAAGTGTTGTTGGCTATCACCTTATGCCTGTAAACAATAGACGAAACAATCAGAGGTCTGAACTTGCCAGTAATTTTAATGCAGTTTGTATAAATTTGCTTGTTTGTGATAGATAGTCTGTTAGTGTATTTATCTTTTTGGAAATGGCTTTTAACAATGTTCTGATTGTCATTTGTTCTTTAGCCACAAGTGCGCTGGGCCACAGTGAACCTTGCTACAGAAACAGCAGTAGTATCCGCTCTGCCTGAAGCAAGGAGTTCTGACAATTGGAAGAAACACTTGGGGGAAAAACTGGCTGGTCAATTGACTGTAGCAGGGTTTAAGTCCAACCTTCGAGGTATTTCTATTCAAAGCATTTTATTGAATTTCCTTATTCCTTACATCTTGTAAGTCTGATTCTTAAGCGCTTGTTTGTATGGTCAATATGTATCAGTTTTTTATTATGGAGTAATCGTTGATTTACATGTAAAGAACATGCAAAAAAAATATTTTGATTGGAGCAAAATTTACTTGCTAGGCCACTCACAAGTCAACATTTTCTGTCACTCCTATGAAAGAACAGAATTGTTATGTTCATTCACCATATAAAGACTTTAACTATCTTATGTGTGTGAATTGATCTCAGCAAATTTGAACTTGCAGATTCTACAAAGGAGGACTTATATCAGGTTTTCGAAAGAAAGATGGACCAGAAAGTTCAGCTTCTGAAAGAAAGTGGTATAATCCATAAAGAGTAGATATTTTGAAAAACAAGTTCCTTTACTCGTATTTAATTGCCATTGACTTAATTAACTTCCAGGTCGAGAACTTGCCTTATCTTGGGCATTGTGTGCAGTGTGCTTACTGGGGCACCTCTCTCATTTTTTTGGGGCTACCCTGCCTCCTTGGGTGCACATGTTGCACTCGACTGGCTTCCATCTTTCACTCTCACTCTTCACATTTATTGGGCCAGGCCGAAAGCTTATATCTGATGGGATCAAGAGCCTTGTAAAAGGATCACCAAACATGAACACTTTGGTTGGCCTGGGTGCTTTGTCTTCTTTTGCTGTCAGTTTAGTGGCAGCCTTAATTCCAAAACTGGTATTTTCTTAATGTGTCTGTCTCTTTGTTTCTTTCTGACCTTTACAGGTAAAATATATGTGCAGTCTGGAATTTGGCATAGTATGGGACTGACTGATTTGATCAAAGTATAACCATGCTGGTTTTCAATACAAGACTATTTTAGTTGCATGTCTATTTGGTCTTCCTTTCTCTCCTTTTGTTTTGACATTTCTATGTCTTGAATCAAGGATGCTGTAAGATAATGGCCTTAATTTGAGGACTTGTGAATATAATCCATGTTAATGGCTTTGGTGCAGTGCAGTATGAGGACTGCTTGTACCATATTGATTTTCAGTTGTCATACTATCATGCTTTATGACATTATTTTAACCATTGTTTATCACTAAATCCTTAGATTCTGTTATATTGAATAACTTGTACTTCTTCCTTTGCAGGGATGGCAAACATTCTTTGAAGAGCCAATAATGCTGATTGCATTTGTTCTTCTAGGAAAAAACCTGGAGCTCAGAGCAAAACTAAAAGCTGCCAGTGATATGACTGGCCTTCTTAATGTTCTCCCTAAAAAAGCGCGACTTTTGGTTGACAGCACCTCTGAAAATTCATCATATATAGAGGTTTCCTGTAATGGCCTTTCTGTTGGAGACATTGTTGTTGTGCTCCCAGGAGTAAGTGGTTCTATAAATATGTTATTTTTCTTTTTTCTTAAAATTTTGATCTTCTCCTTGTTTTGCTCAGTGTTTAATCATAATCTTAATTGAGCCTAAACAAGTTTAAAAGGGAATTGCTGTTTATTAGGTCAGTCATACTGACTTTAATTGTCCTGGTCAGGCATAGTACACCCTACCTCTACCATGGGCCGTGGTTATCCTTGCAATTAGCTAACTATCTGTGTATGGCTTCACGTTGTTTTTGTGCTCATCAAGCTACCTCAAACCTTGCTCTAAGAAAACACATTTATCTATCTCTATGTGTCATTATTTCAAATGTTTGTTGGAAATGTTAAAATTATTATATTTCTTTTTGGGGCACCTTTGTTGTGTAGGACTGTGTTCCGGCAGATGGAGTTGTAAAAACTGGGCGAAGTACAGTGGATGAATCGAGCTTGACTGGAGAAGCCATGCCAGTGGCAAAGCTTCCTGGGGTAATAATTTTCTTTTTCCATCACTTGTGAGTAATTTCTTGAGGATAATTCTAATCCACCACTTAAAATTCCTTTTATCTTTCCTCCAGGCTGAAGTGACTGCAGGAAGCATAAATTTGAATGGTAAGCTTACAATTGAAATAAGAAGGCCTGGTGGGGAGACTGTAATGGCGGACATAGTACGCTTGGTTGAGGAAGCACAAACAAGGGAAGCTCCTGTGCAGAGGTTAGCTGACAAGGTATATTATGTGCAGAGATTATATCTGTGGAGGTCAACATAAGTAACTAGTTTTTATACTCTCTTTGTGGATTGAACTACATAAACCTATTTATACTGCTTTTACTCTTAATAATACTAGCTTTTAGAAATTTGGCTTTAGTTAAAGATGCAGATATTGACTAGTAACATTTCCTCTTTTGATTTTCTTCAACATGTTGTTCTACGTTCTGTCACTCTCATGTGCCAATTCTGAGTGTCCCAAATTTATCAACTCAGGTAGCTGGAAAATTTACGTATGGAGTTATGACACTCTCTGCTGCTACTTTTATGTTTTGGAGTCTTTTTGGTTCACATCTTGTACCAGCTGCCATCCAACAAGCTAGTACAGTGCCTTTGGCTTTGCAACTTGCCTGTAGTGTCCTGGTATGATGATTTGTTATTTATTTTTATGTCATATATATTTTGCACTAGAACTATACATTGTGATTACATTTGAGACTGCTCTAAAATTTATGATCAGTTGAACTTCAACCTATTTTTTTGTGATGTTACTTTGTGCAGGTTGTTGCTTGTCCATGTGCACTTGGCCTAGCTACTCCGACTGCTGTGCTGGTATAATCCAAAACTATCCCAATAATATTTTCTATAATAAAACTTCCGGTTAAAATAGTATATTTCCTGCAATGCTTGTTTTTAAAGGTAGGGACTTCTCTAGGAGCAAGAAGAGGGTTGCTTTTGCGAGGTGGGGATGTCTTGGAGAAGTTTTCAGAAGTTGATACTGTCGTGTTTGATAAAACTGGCACTTTGACGACTGGAAAGCCTGTTGTGACCAAAGTCATGGCTTCTCCACGGTGAGAGCTTGAACTTCCAAAGTTAAGTCTTTATGTTTGTAATGTCCTTTCAGCAACTTCACCTGATGTTCTGTGTATTTCAACTTTTAGTTTACAAAACTTATCTGATTGTCTCAAGTTTTAGGTAATATAACTGTTTGTCAAGTATTGTAGTATGGATTGTGATAATCAATTTCAGAACTATATGATATGGGTTGCAATTGGGATGTTCAGACTTGGGACATGTCAAATCCAGTTTTGAGTTCCAGGTCCATTTTGGGTCCTGATCTATTCAAGCAGACCTGTTTCAAAGTCAGTCAGATTGCCTACTGATGTTGGTTCGAGTGGGCTCAAATTTAGGTCATTGACCTGACAAAACTTCAGATCTGATTTGGTCTGCTTTGGACCTTTTCAACCCAAATATGTTATATGTACTGTCATCACTTAAGAGAGAGCCGATTGACAAAAATCAAGGAGTTCTGAGTTTATGTTAATTTACCAAACAATAATAATAACTGAGCTAATTAAATTTTTTTTTTATAAAGTCTGTGATATCATATAAATTCTGATAAATCATCAATTTTTCGTACAGGGATGGATCAAGTCACACATGGACTGAAGCTGAAATCTTAAGTTTAGCTGCTGGAGTAGAATCAAATACAAACCACCCACTTGGAAAAGCAATACTGGAAGCAGCACGTGCCTCCAATTACCTCAATCTTAAGGTGAGTTTCTGTTGATAATTGGTTGTTCCTGTTACATTCATACTGGCATCTGTGCGATTACACTTTTTTATTCACAGACCAAAGAAGGAACATATAAGGAGGAACCTGGGTCAGGTGCTGTTGCAATTGTCGGCCAGAAGGAGATCACAGTTGGAACACTTGATTGGCTTCAAAGGTATAACTGTTAGATCAACTAGGTACTTGTTTCTATGATAATACAATTATATAATTCCATGCCATCACCATGATGACTCGTGTTGGTATCAGTATGTACATTCCAGCTATGCTGCATGGATATAGATTCTAATATCATATGTAATATAATAAGGCTAAGGCAATTTTAAAAATCCTAAGATATGATTCACTCCACAGTCCACATATACATAATATTTTTGCGCATAATGGCAAAAGCATTTTGGAAAATATATGTGGAAAACATTTCTGAAACATCAGAAACATAAGCAATGCAAAAGGATAATTATACAATAGTTTTTTAAATTTTAGTTTCATGTGCATCATGCGAATTATACAAGCATATGTGGTATATATTGTGGATAGAAGACGGTTGAACTGGAAGATGGCAATTGAAGAGGATAACTCTGGAAACATATATAAAATTTGTAGGGTAGAGATTGTAAAGCCCCGGTTTGATGGAACACAAGAACTAAAGGGCAAGTTTTATCCTACATATCTTTTGTATTGTGACAACCAGATGAAATAGAACATGCCAGACAGAAGGCCTCTTGCATAGGGGTCTTCTGTGGTGAGATGTGCATTTTCCAAGTGTATCTGTTGCTGTATTTATCCCAAATTTAAATTAAACCCTTACAGTTTGTCATGTGGCATGTTGGATGCATATCATACACTTGTGGCGTGTATGTGAAGTTTTACGGTATGCCATGTGATGCGTCTATCATGTAAATGTGGGTCAGATGTGACATATATGTGAAGCACAGTTTTCCAGAATACACTGTGACTGACTATGACCAATGCCTCATTTTACTGTAGTCTGGGACAGTGTGAAAGTTATATGGGTTCTATTGGTCATTGATTCACTTAGAAGCCACATCTATGACCTAATTGGTCTAAAACATCCTTTCCAAGCCACCCTAACCCTATGCAGAAAAAAAAATAATAAATATAGTGATGTTAGTGATAATGTTGACACTGATGGTGGTGATGAAGAAGTTTACAGTATAGCATATAAATATATTATAGAATGGAAAACAAAATTGCAACTGGGATATTTTAGTAAAATATCAAAATATCATGTAAAGGTACAATTCCTAATTTGTTTGTAATGCTGATACTGACAACGGTCAGAGAGAAGTCTTGAGTAGTCGATTGACTGCATGCGGTTCACAGATATTATATGGATTTATGTATAGGATCATAAAAATAAAATATCACTAAATGATTTAATTTTATATTATCTTGCTGGCATAATCACAACAAACACTTTGCAGGCATGGTGTGGTGGATAACCCGTTTCCAGATGCTGAGATCAATAGTCAGTCTGTTGTGCATGTAGGAGTTGATGGGGTATTAGCAGGGCTTATTTATTTCGAGGATAAACCAAGGGAAGATGCACGCCAAGTGATAGACACCTTGTCTAAGCAAGGAATCAGTACTTACATGTTATCAGGAGACAACAGGAGTACAGCAGAACACGTGGCCTCAATTGTTGGTATCCCAAAAGATAAGGTTAGAAACTTCTTTAAGTAACTTCTGCTGACAGTACTGGTAGACTACGAAGAAATTATCTGCTATCAGTAAAGATCACTGTTCTTAGATTTCAGTACTGTTTCAGTTATGGAAGTTGTCATTATTAATTTATTATTATTTTGTTTTCTTCTTGGAGTTGCCCTTTTTATTGCTTAGCTGGGGTCCCATTGTTTTACAAGGATATTAATATGACCAAAAGCACCACAAAAAATGCCGTGACCCACAGCAGCTTTCTGTTTGTCCTTGGCCAAACTAGAGTATATTAGAATTTATATACTTGAAAAAGTTCCAGTTCTGGAGGGCATCCTCGCTTTGCGGTCCCCTTTTCTGTCCTGACTGATTGATTGATTGGATACAAAGCATAACTAAAAAGTAATTATGTATGGGATAGGTCATAGCAGGAGTAAAACCACATGAGAAAAAGAAGTTCATATCAGATCTTCAGAAACAAAAGAAAGTGGTAGCTATGGTAGGTGATGGCATTAATGATGCTGCGGCATTAGCTTCATCAGATATTGGAATTGCTATGGGTGAAGGTGTTGGTGCTGCCAGCGACGTCTCTCCCGTTGTTCTTATGGGCAATAGGTTATCTCAGGTACTGCTTTAGTTATTTTACTTTAGACTGTATTTGACATAAAAAAGCCAATTACATATATCCAAATAGCACCTAACATTTCTCATGTTGGCAGCAAACAACCAACTCTTTACAGATTTTTGCATCGTACACCTAAACTTTTTGACTAAACTGTAAAATAACTGACCATATTGCCCCTAAAAGAAGTAATTTGTGAATAACTTGGACCCTTGGACCTCCAGCTTCAATATGCTGTAAGGTCACTCCTGATACAATCTGCATTCAAAGGAAGCCAACCTTGGAATAGGAGCAAAATTGTTTTGTTGTTGACAAAATCCATCTTTTTCATCTATTGTCTGATGTTTGAGTGTCATTTGCAACCAAAAGAAGTCAGATTTTCATCACTAATGTTAGAAAATTTTTGGGGTTGTGTTCAAGAACAGAAAATAATTAGGTGTAGTTACACAACAAAAGAAAAAATAAACTGTAAAAATGACATGAACTTGTTTCAACATTAGGAAAAGAGGGACGACTAAATACATTTTGTGACATGGGAATAAGGCTCAATCATACCTGAAATAAGGATTGGTTTCTGATGCACCTACTCTAATTCTTTGGTTTCTATTCTGTGTTGTTTGGGGAAACAACAGTGGCCTTTTAATGTTATGAAAACTGATATTGTTTCCGGTGTCAGCTAATAGATGCATTAGAGTTGAGCAAAGAGACTATGAAAACTGTGAAGCAAAATCTTTGGTGGGCATTTCTTTACAACATTGTATGCTCTCTCTCTCTCTCTCTCACACACACACACACATGCCCTCCCCATTGTTAACTCTGAATGACTCAAAAATTTATTTTTATTCAGGTTGGTCTTCCAGTTGCTGCTGGGGCACTGCTACCTGTAACAGGTACTATTTTGACACCTTCCATAGCTGGTGCATTGATGGGTTTCAGCTCAGTTGGGGTTATGGCTAACTCTCTCTTCTTGCGAGTCAAGTTGGGTTCAAAGCATAATGGATCCTCATACAGTCTTCAGCAAGAAAATAGGTTAAAATCAGCCCCTGATGTAATCATGGATGTCCGCGAAGAATCTATGGGAGATAAAGTTTACACCACAAAATAAAGGAACATCTGATTAGACCAAAATAACAAAATAATTAAAAAAAAAAATAGTCACGGACCTGTCGCTGTACCTCTTATCTCTATTCTGGAAAGGGTGAAGAACTGCGTGGGAGAGAGCTGCCACTAAAAAAACACACTTTGGCTGGTGCAACCTTGTCCTGAAAAAACTGCATCTTACTGGTGGCAAAAGCTGGATAACCAATGGATAAGCAAAATATGACATGTACTCGTCAAAGTTGCCAGTAGCGCTCAATATTTTTGTATTTTTATTATTGGACATCATTTCATGGAGAAAAAAATATTAAATTTTTTTTAAAATAAGAACAAGCAGGCATATTCTTGTTAGTAGGGATGTTTAAACGGTTTGGATTATTTGGTTTTTAACCGAACCAGAAAATTTCAGTTTAAATAAATTGGTTTGGTTGAAATTTTCAATAATTTTGGTTTAAATGCATTGATTCAGTTTAGTCTTCTCAAAATCGACTAAATTGAACTGATCGGTTTTCTATTGGTTCGACTCTAATTTTATTGGTATTATAATGATTTTATTAAACCAAATCAGACTGTATCAAACTGAACTTCAATTGTTATGTATGACAATGTATTATTTTCGTTAATAATGGTACTAATAGGTTTATTTCGGTTTGAATTGGACAAATCGAAATTTAATTCGGTTCGGTTTTTTTTTTTTGAAGGTTAGTGGCTTTAAATGCCTACTAACGATTTCATTGATATAAAAAAAAAAAAAAAAAAAACGGACTTACAACGAGACAAATGATCCTCCTTAGATCTAAACTCCTTTTATTATCATGAAATCTTGTAAATTACTCTAATCAACTAATCTTACATATCTACTCTTAAACACTATTACCTCTTTCTCCATCTCTTTCTATGCTTTCGTTTGATAGCTGTTGTGCTCTCACAGTCGGATTTGCTCACCGTCGTACTCTGATCGAGATGGAGGTAGCAAAGACTCTGCATTTCGAGCTCCGATGATACTGCACTCTCTGCTTTGGTCGGCTCCATCCCCTCTCCCTCATTCTTCTCTTTGTTCAAAAAAATAGAAACGAGAGAGAGGAGAAGGTATCGCTATATCATAGGTGAAAACTAGAAGATGGGAGAGACGAAATGGAGATGTGTGGAAGAGTGAGGGGGAGCAGCGACGGCGGCAGTGGCGGCTAGGGTTTTTTCCTCTCTTTTTTCGATTCAGTTCTTAATAGGTTGATAGGTTTAATCGGATCAGTTCTTTTCTATTTTTGAAAACTGAAAAAAAAAAGTCTGATATGATCATTTTACTTTAGTTGAACCGAACCAACCATTTGAACACCCCTACTTGTTAGCACCGAGTTATTTTTGTTATTACTCATCAAGAGATCCTATTGTTAGATACTTCCTTTTTTCCCTATTTATGATAAGTTTAGGGGCAGAGTAAAGTGGAGTCAAATGTGGACACCTATCTAGGGCTAGGCAAAAAAGCTCGAACTCGTAACTCGCTCGGAACTCACTCATTTACAGCTCGTTTAACTCGGCTTATTTACAACTCGAGTTGGCTAACTCGTTTAATAAATGAGTTGAGTTTGAGTTGGCCCCAACTCGCTTATTTATAACTCGAGTTACATAAAGTTACACAGTATTGGTCACAATAAATTCCAAAATAATCAAATCCGAATCTTTAGACTATTATTTGTTCTTTGAGATTCGTGTAAAATATATTTGAACTTGTGTTGTAACACTATCACTGGTTAAACGAGTTATAAACGAGTTGTGAGCCAACTCGAATTGATAATGAGCTAAGTTTGAACTTGTGTTGTAATACTATCACTGGTTAAATGAGTTATAAACGAGTTGTGAGCCAACCTGAGTTGATAACGAGCTGAGTTCGAGTTGGCTCTACAACTCGTTATTATCATCTCAACTCGAGTTGGGGGTAGCTCGCTCAAACTCGGCTCATTTACAGTCCTACACCTATCTACTCTTACCTTGAATTTTTTTTAATATACTTCAATTTATAAAAAAAAGAAAAATTTATAAAAATGTATTTAGTATTTAAAATAATTACAAAATTATGTCTTCCCAAAAAATTTACCCAACACTACTAATTATCTAGGTTACTTGTGGAGCTAGAACATGCATATTTTATAATTGAATCAAGGCTCACAAAATGTTTCAATTGGTATGGAAAGTAGTCCATGAATCATCCATGCACTTTTTTCCCCTCTTGGCTATCTTGATGAGCCAAACACCTTGTTTCAATTGTGCTCTCTCTTTCGGATTTGCTTATGCTTCCTTTGGAATTTGATTGCCTCAGTTTCAAAACAGTTAAAAAAAATCAGGCAATTGATGACTATTTGATTCAGTCATCATCTATTCTCATTTTTATAAAAAAAAGGAAATTATGAGTCAACATCTTTAGAAATATCTTTGATAGATCTATCTACGGGAATTGTAGAAATTTTGTTTTCAAGTTGAGGAAATGATCTATAAAATTGAAAGATCAGTCATTGCGTGCAGAAAATACCTGAAGGACTAACTGTCATAACTTTTTCTTCACATTAAAAAATCAGAGTTGAAGTACTTGTAAAAGATTCGTTGGACATTGTCAAATTTTGATGAGTTATAACATAAACATACATAGCTTAATGGACTTGAATGGCAATTTGATTCAAATATAACAATCTCTACTTTAAACTAAATTAAACTAAATTGCATGTAAAACAAACTAAAAATATAAAGCAAACATAACCTAAACAAAGATAAATATAAAGATAAACTAGCAACATGATAAAAACAAAATTACTAGCTCAAACTAGTTAGAAACAAATTGATATCAAACTTGAACAAAACTTGAACTTTGCAATTGGAAGAGACTTTGTAAGATCTCACCAACAAACGCCTTGAGCCAAATAGCATCGGTAATTACCACGTATTCAGTCTCGGTACTTGAGAAACCCGTCAAAGAATGCCTCTTGTCTAAATCACCCAAAAAATCAACATCAACAAAATATATTAGTGCCTTGTCATTACTAAACTCCAAACGAGTATCAATAGTACCTCTCAAATAGCGGAAAATCCACTTCATCGCTTCTCAATACCCTTTTCCGGGATAAGAAAGATATCTACTTGTCACACTAACAACTTGGGTTATGTCGGGTTGAGTACACACCATCAAATACATGACTCTCAACCGCACTCAAATATGAAACATTTTTCATATATTTCTTCTCATCCTCGGATTTTGGACTTAAAGTGGTCGAAAGCTTGAAATGTGTAGCAAGAGGTGTTGAAACAACATTCACTTTCTCTATGCCAAAACAGCGTATCACTTTTTCAGCAAAACTCTTTTGTGAAATAAACAACTTTCTTTTGGACATATTTATTGTGATCTCCATTCCGAGAATCATTTTGGCATACCCCAAATCTTTCATCTTAAATGCCGAACTTAGTTTTTCTTTCATCTTAAACCCCCACCATCCACTTTCTTGAAATAGACACAACTATCATAATTTAAATGATGGAAATTAATACTCACCATGAATGACTCAAACTTCTTATACCATTGCCATAGTATTTGTTTAAGGCTATAAATGAACTTTTTCAAAAGATACACATGGTCCTTTTTTCCTATAACCTCAAAATCCTCTAATTGACTCATGTAAACTTGGTCTTCCAAATCACCATGCAAAAAAGTTTTCACATCCATTTGCACCAACTCCAAATACAAATCCTTCATTGCTACTAACACCTTATTTGGATGGAGAGTAGAGGAAGGGATGAAATGGAAATAAAATAAAACTTTCCATTGAATCGTATTTGGTTAACAAAATTATGTTGGAGGTGAAATGTTTAATTTTGTATCATTATAATTAATAGAATTGACTTTCCTCCCAATTTGGGGTGTAATAGATAGAAACAAATTTTGTTGCAAATATTTTTAGAAAAAATAACACAAATGTCTAACCCTATATCTTACTAATATAATTCTAATACAAGTTTTTTTTGTCACAAATCTATAACAGCTATCAAATTTTTCATTAACATTCTAAATTTTAATCAACCAAATAAGAAATAAGACGGAAATGAAAGTTAAATTTATTTTCTCTCATTAATCATCCAAACACGAAAAAGTTAAATATGTTAATCTTTCTTTATATTCCATTCTATTCCCTTCTATTCTTCTCCTCCCCTTCCTTTCTCTACTCTCCATCCAAACAGGGTGTAAAGATAACCAAACTCAAATAAAGGTATGCTTTACTACGGGAGATAATACATTATTGAAATCTAGCCTTGGACTTGACTATACCCTTTAGCTACAAGACTTGTCTTGTATTGAAAATCTGTTGGATTTGAGCCATCAATCTTCTTCTTAAACACTCACTTGCAACCCACAATCCTCTTATCTCTAGGAGACTTCACAAGGGACAAAGTTTCATTTTGTTGCAAGAATTGTAACTCTTTCATTCATAGTGACAATCCAATTGGCAGCATCCTTAGAAAAAACTTTCTTGTAGGAAGATGACTCACAATACTCCACATCCTCTGTAATTGCCAAACAATAAGCAAAATTTGAGTATCCATACTTTGTAGGTGGTCGAATTTATCTTCTGGCTCAGTCCCTTGTCAATGCATATGGTTGTGCCTCTTCTTAGTCTTCCTCCAAATTGGCATCATCATGTGGAATCACATCATCACCTTCTTGGATCGATAACTCAAAATCCACCTTCTTCGTAACCATCTCATTCTCCTTAATAGTCATCTCAGGTGCAACATCATTTTCCATCAATATTGCCGACTCATTGAAAATGACATTTCTTGATATAAATGTCACACCCCGAAACAAGGGGTCATGCAGTTACACCGTGAATACATAGTTTTCTACATACTCACAAGGCAATTATGAAATATAATTCAAAACAAGCATTTCATTTCGCCAAAATTACCATTTAAATAAAACTAGTGCTATCTGATTATAATGTCATATTTCCAAAAATAAACCATTTTATGAACAGTAACATTTACACCTCCTACTTATATTACCAGTACAGTAACATTTAAAACAAACTATTTTAACCTCCAGTCAAATAAAACATTTAACAATATTCACAAGTTTGTACAAAGCAATATATTTTATAAGCAACACATTTCACCATTTTTACAACGCAACAAGGTCTTCTTGAAAAGGCTTTACAACAAAACACTGTACAATGGTTCAACCAGTAAATGAAAGCGGTCACTATAACATGGCATATACTATACCTACACGGCTTACTCATCACTTGTCGTGCCGGGGCCCTTATTCTCGATTTGCTGAAATAAAAACTCACAAGGGAGAAGAGGGGTGAGAAACTTGTCAACCGTTTCTTAGTGCAGAATTTAAATAGGGCTACTGGATTTGTAAGAATAATCACAATATTTCAATATTTAGTGCAGAACTAAATAATCACAATATTTCAATATTAAGTTAATTATTCATTAATAATGAATGCAAATGCTCAAGAATGAGATTCAAATGAGATTCAACCAATATCACATTCAAAGACAATCAAAGAAGTATTATTCAGAATATTTGGACCTAAACGATAAAATTACCAAGTCAAGTTATGAATGACATATATCATATATCTATCATCTTTGGCTTAACAGTTTTATATTTTCTGGTTTATAGTCAAACATACATATCAATACAATGAATCAGATTTTCAATAATATATTCCAATAATATGCAATAGATTGTCACCCTTACCAAAAAGTGACAAATAAACATTTAATATACCACAGTTTACTATTTCTGTAATCACAATTTATATTATCCTTTACCCAACTGGTACTGGGTTCAGTTGAGGTCATTCACCATATGTGTATATGGGTCCTGAATCAAAGTCTAACGTCGACTCTAGACTTTGCAGTAAACAATAAAATAAATCAATTCAATACTATGGTCCCATTCAATTTTCAGAAATGAGAGGACAAACAATTGATAAAACAGTACCAAAATGATAAATCATCACAATTATAACAATTCAAGTATGCTATTATCTTACCTCATGTAAATGATGCAATGATGTTTTCAATCAGAATTTCAACATGCTAATATGCATAGTTATTTAGTTCTTAGAAATAAAAATTCAAGACAAATTTCATGAACCCCCGCACCTGATCACGTAAGATGTATAGAGGATCAGCTATCACTAGATTCAGAAGTTCAGATGATCCCGCTAAGTTGTGCTCGATAGGGTCTACGTTTAAATCAAATAACATAGATAGGTTAGTATCGAATTTACAAAATCATATCCTACTTTTATCATCCAGTATATAAATTTGATATACCTATATGCATATATCACATAGGTGAATCAGTACCTTGCTAAATATAATTACTTTCACTAAGTAAAACCTTTGAAACCATTTTCATTAATCAAAGCCTATGGTCCAATGTATGCATATATCCATGTCTAGTAATTGGATTTTCAATTTTTCATGGCTTGAGTTTATCATGAACTTGTATCTTTTTATTTTAAATACAATTATAAATCTACACAGCTAGTCATGTATTAATGTTATTCTAATATGCATTTTAGCATAGTGAATTCACTAATTTAGAGAATTTTGCAAGTTCAACCCTTAAACCTTGAAATATACCATAACCTAGAATAAGAACTAGTACGAAATGGTACCAGTGTCAAGAGATGTAACTTTAAGAATCAAGCACTTCCAACTCTATATTTTAGCAAGAAAATCAGTATTATAAGATATTGGTATCATACTAGGGTTTAAAGCATACATGACCCCAAATCAGATTTTTGTACCAAATTGGTACCAGCAAAAAAGAAGGGTGTAAATCACTTCAAATCAATATTAAAATAATTAAATAATATAAAGAAAATTTTCCTAATTACCCACTAACTTTTCAATTCAGATTTGAGTTAAGGTAAAAGAAAGCAACCTAGCTACATTAACAAATTCAAACCTCAATTGATTGAGAGGAGAAGTCAAAGAACAAGTTTACAGAGTAAGAATATTACCAATAATAGAAGGGAACTAGAAAATACATAGTGAACACCTCTAATTTCTCAAGCTAAGGTAAAAGAAGAATAACCCTAGATAGAGATACAAAAATGGATGGACTCAACAGTGAAGGAAGTAAAAATAACTTATTTCAAAGATAAAAATGAGGCTTAAACAAATATTATATTTTTATTCCGTTGAATTGAGCCGCAGCTCATTTCTGTTGGGTTTCGGATACCACTTTTGGGGTTTTGCGGTAACCAAAACTCGTTTAGGCTTAAGGTGCGGAATGACCGTAGAACAAAAATTTCTACGGCCAACTTAAGCTTAGGATTAAACGGGGTATGTCAGGAAACTTTCCAAGGCGGTCCACCTTCAGTATTCCTTTGGCATCAAAATCCAATTTAATCCTTTTACAAATCTACTCCATGATTGATTTCTAAAACTTTAATCTACTTACCAATTAAATAGATTAATATAACATATTTATACCTTGTTTCCAAATCACAGTTGGAATGCAGACCGAGCGTGTAGAGCTACATCACGGAAGGAATCGACTCGTCTCGGAGCATCAGACGTCTGATGCCTCTATCGGTTATCCACCAGGACTAACCAGAGAGCGGTTAATTTCTTCTGCCAGAAATACCGTAAACCGCGGAATTCTGCAAAAACACTATTCACGGGGAAAAGACGAAAACCCGTAAACACGAATTTTCGGTTACTCAGTTTCATCAAATGAGCAAAACTGACATACCGCTAAATTCGGTAAAACACTATTCATCGATCCCGTAAATATACTCCACAACAACCCGCAAGATTATACTTCAACTACGTATAACTTTCTTTTCTCAACCGAAACACTATTTGGGAGAGAAACTGAGAAAGAGAGAAAATACCGATTCGATTCTGCACGAAACGATACAAGTGAATTAGTGATTTTTTTCTCTACATGCACCCCTCTATTTATAGGCTTTTGAGGAGGTTCGCAAAAGACCGAAATACCCCTCAACATATGCCTATTTACAAGGTATGCCATTGACACCTCATCCTTTTATATGTGAAATGACCAAAATACCCCTTCCACACCCTTCCACACTCTTCTCCATGTTTCTACACATGCAAGGTGGCATAGGTGTGAAATGACCATTTTGCCCTTGTGGATAGGATTGATGACATGTCATCTGGATAGGATCAATGACACGTCATGCGGATAAGCACGAATCTAAAAAGACCCGAATGCCCTCGGTCCGAAGACAAATAATATTCGTATAATTATTCTGAACAATTATATATATATATTTTTCTTGCGGTTATTTTTTTCGGTATCGATGACGTGTCATCTGGATAGGATCGATGACATGTCATGCGAATAAGGACGAATCTGAAAAGATCCGAATGTCCTCGGCCCGAACACAAATAATATTCGTATAATTATTCTGAATAATTATATATATTTTTCTTGCGGTTGTTGCTTCGGTAATTTGTACAATGTGTCCTGCACATTTATAAATTAACCGGTTAACTTTTATACAACGTGTCACACACGTTTATACATTAACCAATGTTTTTTGCTTGTTATTTTTACATAACATTTATAATTTAATTATAACACATATAATTAATTATAACCATCTTATCATTGATCATAACCAATTTATAATCAATCAAAATAAGATTCTCCAATTAGCTCCTATATGGTGTGACCCAATAGGATCTGTGTTATGTTGGTAAATAAAGTTAAAACTGTTTTAACTTCTATAATCATGGGTGGCGTCTGGCAACACATCATGACCATCCAATTACACAGATGATGCTGTACTGTACAAAATATCACGATCCAGTAAACAATTTACTTGTGTCTGTTCTTCTGTCTCATAGCTATCAGATCAGTTTCAAGGTAGATGTGTGTCATCCTTGCTAACTGAATCTTTTCTTGATCTTGAGCAAATTATCAAATATAATTACTCTTGTAATTATACCGCTAGCAGATAATCTAACTCTATCAAGGGGCCCAGTGATGCTATAGCTCGTATAGAGATACGAGGGACAAATAGTACTTTTGGTAGACTATCACTTCCTCAGCTAAGCTATACATATGGGAATGCTACCGTTATGACTGCTTTTTACGGACAGCGGTAGATAGCAATCACACATACATATTTCTTAGTGGGAACGATAAATACCTCATACTTTAGAACGTGACACTGAATGAGAAACATTAATGACACGAACACAATTCTATTTAATGTCTCATTCGGGGTCTGTCAAATTTCATGTTCCTAGAACATGTATCTATGTGATTAAAATGACATCTCGTGTCAGGTGGTTTGTAAAACTTAACCATCTTTTAATCCACATACTAACCTTTTCGCGGTAATTAGTGTTCCTGCTAATTACCTTGGTTAGTGACCTTTTAAGAGTATATATCATCTATATTATGGAGTTTCACAATTTCAGTCATGAACTCGAAATGATCCATAAATGCAATAATACTCAAGGCAACAAAATGATATTAATCATCCAATTCATGAACAAAGCTTTATGATAAATTATCGTATTATTGACTTCTAGATTATTACAAATTAACAATCTCCCACTTAAGCTAGGAGCCAATCATCGTAGGCCCTACTTATATACAAAACTCTATATTCTCTAAGATCTCGTAGATCCTGAGAAAATCTCACAGCCAATCTTCTATGTGTTCCAAACTCATAGAAGCATCAAGCATCTCGTGCTTGGCTTGAGGAAGAGATTTTGTGAGTGGATCAGCTGTGTTGCTGACTGTGTCAACTCTACATATCTTTACATCACCTTTATATTAATTATATCTTTTATAATTAATTATAAACATCTTATGATGTTTATGATCTCTCGTATTAGGTGATAACTGTTGGGTTTCGGATACCACTTTTGGGGTTTTGCGGTAACCAAAACTCGTTTAGGCTTAAGGTGCGGAATGACCGTAGAACAAAAATTTTTACAGCCAACTTAAGCTCAGGATTAAACGGGGTATGTCAGGAAACTTTCCAAGGCGGTCCACCTTCAGTATTCCTTTGGCATCAAAACCCAATTTAATCCTTTTACAGATCTACTCCATGATTGATTTCTAAAACTTTAATCTACTTACCAATTAAATAGATTAATATAACATATTTATACCTTGTTTCCAAATCACAGTTGGAATGCAGACCGAGCGTGTAGAGCTACATCACGGAAGGAATCGACTCGTCTCGGAGCATCAGACGTCTGATGCCTCTATCGGTTATCCACCAGGACTAACCAGAGAGCGGTTAATTTCTTCTGCCAGAAATACCGTAAACCGCGGAATTCTGCAAAAACACTATTCACGGGGAAAAGATGAAAACCCGTAAACACGAATTTTCGGTTACTCAGTTTCATCAAATGAGCAAAACTGACATACCGCTAAATTCGGTAAAACACTATTCATCGATCCCGTAAATATACTCCACAACAACCCGCAAGATTATACGTCAACTACGTATAACTTTCTTTTCTCAACCGAAACACTATTTGGGAGAGAAACCGAGAAAGAGAGAAAATACCGATTCGATTCTGCACGAAACGATACAAGTGAATTAGTGATTTTTCTCTCTACATGCACCCCTCTATTTATAGGCTTTTGAGGAGGTTCGCAAAAGACCGAAATACCCCTCAACATATGCCTATTTACAAGGTATGCCATTGACACCTCATCCTTTTATATGTGAAATGACCAAAATACCCCTTCCACACCCTTCCACACTCTTCTCCATGTTTCTACACATGCAAGGTGGCATAGGTGTGAAATGACCATTTTGCCCTTGTGGATAGGATTGATGACATGTCATCTGGATAGGATCAATGACACGTCATGCGGATAAGCACGAATCTGAAAAGACCCGAATGCCCTCGATCCGAAGACAAATAATATTCGTATAATTATTCTGAACAATTATATATATATTTTTCTTGCGGTTATTTGTTTCGGTATCGATGACGTGTCATCTGGATAGGATCGATGACATGTCATGCGAATAAGGACGAATCTGAAAAGATCCGAATGCCCTCGGCCCGAATACAAATAATATTCGTATAATTATTCTGAATAATTATATATATTTTTCTTGCGGTTGTTGCTTCGGTAATTTATACAATGTGTCCTGCACATTTATAAATTAACCGGTTAACTTTTATACAACGTGTCACACACGTTTATAAATTAACCAGTGTTTTTGCTTGTTATTTTTACATAACATTTATAATTTAATTATAACACGTATAATTAATTATAACCATCTTATCATTGATCATAACCAATTTATAATCAATCAAAATAAGATTCTCCAATTAGCTCCTATATGGTGTGACCCAATAGGATCTGTGTTATGTTGGTAAATAGAGTTAAAACTGTTTTAAGTTCTATAATCATGGGTGGCGTCTGGCAACACATCATGACCATCCAATTACACAGATGATGCTGTACTGTACAATATCACGATCCAGTAAACAATTTACTTGTGTCTGTTCTTCTGTCTCATAGCTATCAGATCAGTTTCAAGGTAGATGTGTGTCATCCTTGCTAACTGAATCTTTTCTTGATCTTGAGCAGATTATCAAATATAATTACTCTTGTAATTATACCGCTAGCAGATAATCTAACTCTATCAAGGGGCCCAGTGATGCTATAGCTCGTATAGAGATACGAGGGACAAATAGTACTTTTGGTAGACTATCACTTCCTCAGCTAAGCTATACATATGGGAATGCTACCGTTATGACTGCTTTTTACGGACAGCGGTAGATAGCAATCACACATACATATTTCTTAGTGGGAACAATAAATACCTCATACTTTAGAACGTGACACTGAATGAGAAACATTAATGACACAAACACAATTCTATTTAATGTCTCATTCGGGGTCTATCAAATTCCATGTTCCTAGAACATGTATCTATGTGATTAAAATGACATCTCGTGTCAGGTGGTTTGTAAAACTTAACCATCTTTTAATCCACATACTAACCTTTTCGCGGTAATTAGTGTTCCTGCTAATTACCTTGGTTAGTGACCTTTTAAGAGTATATATCATCTATATTATGGAGTTTCACAATTTCAGTCATGAACTCGAAATGATCCATAAATGCAATAATACTCAAGGCAACAAAATGATATTAATCATCCAATTCATGAACAAAGCTTTATGATAAATTATCGTATTATTGACTTCTAGATTATTACAAACTAACAATAACGTTGTAGACGTGAAATATATCCTTAGTTCTCCTCAAGAACTTAAGGATATTCTTTACTGCATTCCAGTGCTTTATGCCTGGATTAGCCTGATATCTACTCATCACACTCAAAGCGTACGAGTCATCAGGGCGAGTACACAACATGGCGTATATGATAGAGCCAATAGTCGAAGCGTATGGTACTCTACTCATAGTGCTTTGCTCATCAGTTGTCAAAAGACACTGAGTCTTGCTAAGCTGTGTACCATGATTCATTGGCAGGAATCCTCTCTTAGAATCCTGCATGCT